>CAKNYM010049183.1:29965-64270 GCA_932195095.1 Andricus curvator
GCACAATACTGCCGTGATTTGGGAAAACACCGTTAACTGCAAAATGAACGAAGCCGAGAAAATCGACGAAAACTGTTCGAATCTTTATTCGCGTGTATCGCGGATTCTTATTCATTTTCTGATTTTTTTTTGTTCTTGACTAATTTGCATACGATCTTTTCATTTTTGCAAGAAAAATTGTTAAAAAATGTTGATTAATTATCTAAAATGCAGTTAACGGTCTTGATTGGGATGCTGAAATTCGAGAAAACGCCGTAACGGGCAGTTACGGCTCTCTTCGAATTACGGACCTCAGAATTAGGCCTGCCGTGATTTGAGAGAACGCCTTTCACGGCAAAAGAATATAATAACTAATAATAAGTGCAGTTACCGCGTTTCTTGAATCACAAACCTTTTTTCTCGGGGTTCGATGATTCCGGAGAACGTCGTAAGCACTTACGGACCTCTCCGAAATCACGAAGGCTCGAAATCGCCGTCCAATAATTTTGGTGAAGTCCGTAACTGTCCGTTACGGCGTTTTCTCGAATTTTGACGTCACGTATTTAGTCGTCTCTGATTTACGCCTGCAGTTAACGGTCAGTTAAGGCTCTCTCTCTCGAATCACAGATCGCCAATCTTTGCAGTTAACGGTGTTTTCCAAAAATTATGCAATAATTATTTTTAAAGTTATTAAACATTTAAAAAATTATTTTAATAATCAGGTGTATCATTTTTTCACGATTCCGACGATAAAAAAAAACTCATTTTTCGATTTTTTGAAGTTAACGGTGTTTTTCCAAATCACGGCAGAATAGGTTTTAACCGCTGAATGGACCAGCCTTACAAGACGAAAATAATTATACTCGAACATAGTAATTTTTCCTCTAATTTTTCAAAAATTTTGATATTATTAAAGCAGTAAATAATATATCAATTTTGTTAAATGTTTGTTTTTAATTGACAATACTTGTAAATTCTTATGTGACGAATCAATTAAATAAAACTATTAAGCAATACTTTTTTTAAGAGAGTCACTGAAATTGGTCTGCATTCATGATAAATTCCAGAATATCTTTTATCTTGTTCTTATTATTTAAATTCTAAAAATGTAGTAGAGACCATTTCGTCTAATTTTTTTCTAATTGGCCACACACTTCGCAATGGGTCTCATTGTATAGATAGCCGCCGCGGAATTGCTGTATGCCAGAGGTTAACCGCAAAACAAAAGTAAATCCAAAAGTATAGCGGAACCGAGTGCACCGACTACAGTTTATCTCGTCAGATAACAAAAAAGTTTCACGAGAAACCACCTTTTATCGATTGCTCAAAGTGACCCCCGCCCTTTTTCTTATATTTCAATATTGTCATCGCTATTATTTGATAATTTAGTTTTTTATTCGCAATCGAGACAAACTTACGATGCATTCCGTAACGATCGGATCAGTCATCGGTAGTGGGTAGAGAAATATTTTTATTTTGAAATCGAAGATTGTTTGTAACGCAATTGTTGCGTATGACGAGCTCATTTATCTATTTATGGTGAAAATTACTATTGATGGTCTTTTTACGGTTTATTGTCCTATAATGTATTCTATAATTACTAATTAAACTTTTCGTGAAATATGAAATTTAAATTAATTCACTCACCCAGTTTGATAGTTTATTAGTATCTAAATACACGTATTATTTAGAATTGATTGCAGAATTACAAAATAAAGCTTTTTTTTTCGTTTTCACTTATAGTTTCAGAGTTACATTTATGGGTAACATTTAATGGTCATTTTACCAAAATAACAATTTTAGAAGCCCGAAAATGATCTATACGTATAACAATGTGAAAAATAATAAGAATTTCCAAAAATAAGAAATCAACGCTCTGTCATTTCTACTGTTCACAATTGAAGAATTTGCAATTGCAAATCTATAAAATTTAATAAATTGAACTATTTCAAAAAAATCGTACAAAATTATATTATTTTCTATTATATACATTAAATGTTGAAGAGTTTTCAATTGCAAATATTCAAAATTGAAAATTTCAAATCGCAAATCATTAACATTGAAGCATTTTCAATTGGAAATCTTCAAAATTGAAATATAAAAAAAAACGTTCACAATTATATACCTCTAAAATAAAAACCTTGAAAATTCAATAATTTACAATTATATATTTTCAAACTTCAAGACATTTCAATTGATACTCTTTAAAATTGTAAAACTTTGGATTTTAAATCTGTATATTTTAATTTTTTAATTTTGAACATTTACTTTTAAAAAGACGCAAGTTTTAAGTTTCACTTAAAAGTTCTGTAATTTTGATGATTTACATTTGAAAGTTCATCAATCTGGAAGATTTGTAATAGAACACTCCTGACTTTAGATCTTCAAAATCATCAAAATCGTCACAATTTAAGAATTTGTCATTATAAATATTTAATACTGAAGATTTTTAAACTGAAAATCGTTAAAATTGAAGAATTTTAAATTGTAAATCTTCATAATTGTAGAACTTCAAATTGTAAAGCTTCAAAATCAAACACTTTTTAATTTTGATATCCAAAGTCATCAAAACTTTAGATAATTCCACAGGTTTTCATTTTCACTCTTCAAAATTTTAGAACATGAATTTTAAATCTTAAATATTGAAAATTTTTTATTTTTACTATTCACAATTAAAAATTGTGAAGTTTTTAAGTTTTAGATTTAGAATTCAAATCTTTCACTTTTGATATCCAAAATCATCAAAATTTTAAAATTTTTATGAATTTATACATCTTTAAAATTCAATTGTTTTCCATTGTGACTTCAAAATTGTAAAACTTTAAAGTGTGAAACTTTAAAATTGAAAAGTTTTTAATTTGGCAATCAACAATTCGAAATTTTTGAAGTTTTAAGTTTTAAAATTTTGTAATTTTGATGGAATCATCAAAACTACAAAATTTAATTGTAAATTTAATTTTAATTTAATTAAGAAATTTTGAATGTTAATACATTCAAAATTTCTTCAATTTGAAAGATTAAGAACTGAAATCATTGACTTTTAGTTTCCAAAATCATCAAAATTTGAGCGTTTTTATGTATCCCTCTTTAAAATTAAAGAATTGTCAAATGTAAATCTTCAAAATGGTAGGATTTTAAATTGAAAATCATAAAATTAGAAGAATTTTCCATGGTAAAACTTTAAAATTAAACTATTCCAAACAAATGTTCCAAACTGCATACCTTTCAAATGTAAATTTTCAAAATTAAATATCCTGTAATTATATATTTTCAAAATTCAATCATTTTGTATTGTAACTCTTCAAAATTGCAGAACTTCAAATTGCAAATGTTTAGAATTAAACAATTTTTAATTTTGGCAATTTATAATTTAAAATTCTGTAATTGTGATGCTTTACATTAGAATTATCTTCCATTTTGTAGATTTGAATTGAAAACTTGACGCTTGATATCTAAAAGCATCAAAATTTTAGAATTTTTATTCATTTTTACGCTTTAAAATTCGAGGGTTTTTAATTTTCATTCTTTAAAATTGTAAAACTTTGAATTGTAATTCTTTAAAATTGAACAATTTTTTATATTGACAATTTAAAATTATGCAAATTTTGATTCTAACAATTTAAAATTGTGTAATTTGGATGATTTACGTTTCAAATCTCTTCGATTTGGAAGATTTATAATAAGAAATTGGGTTTTTTATCTTTAAACTCATCAAAATTGATGAACTTTTATTAATACATTTTTTAAATTGAAGATTTGTCAATTGGAAATCTTTAAAATAGAACTATTAATAAAAACATTAAAAAATACATCATTTTCAATTATACACATTAAAAATGTGAGGATTTTCAATTTGCTTTCAATTCTGATTAAAAATAGCATTACAATAAAAATGGAATCAAAATTGTTCCTGTGAAACCCGTTGTAGCTATTTCAATATTTATTTTAATTTATGATTATGAATTCTATTTTAAATACTTTAAATTGAAGCATATGTAGGTATTTAAATTTGATAATTAGTCAATCAGAATAAGAAATGTATGTATATAAATGCTAGTTCAGTTTATAATTGAAGTATTATTATTTTTTTTTTATATATCAAACAATCGAACTTTCGCTGAGGTATGATCGAATATAGGTTTCAAACACGTGTTAATTATTCATAAACAGTTATAGCATACCTTATATTGATGCATATAGCATGTAAAAAGTTTACGCTCTAATGTGTATTGTAGTATTACACCTTTCATATCTAAAAGATCATCAAAGATAAAAAAATTTCTATGTTCAATAAGCCAAGTTTCCGATCAGTCAAAGGTGCACCTAGAATTCAAATTAATATTTGGCCATTTTATATTCACGAAAGTCAAAAGAGTTTTCTAAAATTAGATACTTTTTAGTTTGAATTCTCCGTTTATTCGAACTATTCCGAAACTATTTAAATAAAAATAAGAATATGATTGGGTTTAACCAATATTTTCTCTGGAATTTCTCAGAAACCCATTAAATATGTAATAATGATAATGACAATTGTATAATAATTTACTGCATGTGTTTTATGTTCACAACCTTTAAAAGATATTTACGATTGCTCGGAAAAGTCAAACTCATAAAATAATATTGCACTGACAATAAAAAGTGGTTGAGGTCAAAACAGTTTTGTTTTCTTGTATTCATGCACTAGTTTCTTTTTCGTATATAACAAATCCATAATACTTTTATAAAAAGTGGATCTAGTGAATATGATTGCACTTTTCTTATTCAGTTTGTTGCACTAAACGAGTTGGAAAAATCGCGTGGGCCTTATCATGATCGGGCACATGTACCGGGCGTTCCGCTTCGAAAAATTCCCATTGAAGATCGATTGTCTGAGCGATAGACTTCACCCTGTAACCTATCCACATAGTTTCCTGCAGGGCCGTCTGTTAATTTATTTAAATGCCAAACTTTACAAAAAAATTATATCTGATAAATTACATTAAATTGAGTACTTTGTTCAAACGCATATTTATATAGCGTAACCTAATTAATTAAGAAACTGTCCTGGGAAAATTGCAATAACATTCTTAAATCTTGCTCAGAAAAAAAGTACAAAAACATTTTTTGAAACAAATCTGTAAATCAATATAAAATCTAATTTGAAAAAAATGGTTAATTACTAATTATTTAACATGTGCACCTTAAACTTTATAAATGGATCACAACTAATAAATACAATTGTGAAATAACCTACTCTTAGAATGCAATTACCATTTTTTCATTATTAACCAAGTTTAGAATTTATTAATTGTAATGATATTGTTTCTCACATAAAATCCGAAAAAAATAAACTAGTTTGGGACGACTGAAAAATCCTGAAAAATAAAATTCCGGACACTATACAATTCCCGAATTGAAAAATTCCTGAATAATAGAATTTAATTTCATGAATGAAAAAAAATGCTTACCTTTAAATTTGGGCATTTGATAAATCTGGGATTTTCTAGTTCGGATATTTTATAATTCGGCAATTTTCTGTCGGGAATAATTCCCGACAGAATTTTCGGGAATTTTCCAATTCGGTAATATTATTAACTGTCGGGAATTTCATTGTTCGGAAATTTTACAATTTGGTAATATTACAAACTGTTCGGGAATTTTATTATATGGTAATTTTATCATTCGGGAATTTTATTATTCGGGAATTTTAAAATGTCGGGAATTTTATTTTTCACGATTTTTCAGTCTTCCCATTTTACAATTCCGGAATTTTCTGTTTCGGAAATTTTATTAATCGGGAATTTTCGAATTCGGGAATTTTACAGTGTCGGGAATTTTATTTTGCGGGGTTTTTCAGTCGTCCCGTATTAATATCAAATGTAATAATTATAAATCCACGAAATAATAATAAACGAATCAAAAAATAAGGGGTCGTCCACAAATTACGTAAAGGGGTTTGTGCAATTTTCAAAGCGAAAATTCGTCTTTTTGATTTTTTATATTCAGATCTTTTAATAGAAATTTCATCTTTTTTCATTAAAAATGCAACTGTTTCGTTGTAAATCAATCTAGTTTCGTTGAGGATTAAAATATTTTGTTAGAAATTTGTGTTTATTTATTTAATTTAACTGTTTTTTCTTGAGAATTCATCTTTTTGGTTGAAAATTCAACAATTTGGGAGGTAATTGGTTTTTTATTGAAAATTAATTTTCTGAAATAAAAATTAGCCTATCCCATTTATGGGTAGAAATTGATCTTTTTTAATTTGAAAATTCAACTTTTTGGTTGAAAATTTATGTGGATTGGTAAAAAAATGTCTTTTTTGGTAGAAAATTAATCTTCTTAGTTAAAAATTCCATTATTTGGTTAAAAATGTATGTATTTTGTTGAGAACTCGTCTTTTTTGAAAGAAATATTATTTTCTTAGATGAAAATTCATCTTTTCGGTCGAAAATTTTGCTATTTGGTTGAAAATTCACAGTTTGGATTACATTTTTGTTTCTTTATTGACTGAAAAATCTGTCTTGCTTAAAAATTTGACTTTTGTTAAAAATGCGACTTTTTGATTGGAAAAATGAACTCTTCTGGTAGAAATTTCATTTTTTTCATTTCATCTTTTTGGATGATAATTCATGTTTTTTGGTTCAATTGAACTGTTTTTTAATAAAAATAAAAACATTTTCTTGTTTAAAATATAAACTATTATATTTTTTTTTAAACTTTTTTTTTGTTGAAAATTGAATTGCTTGGTGGAAAGTTGAACTACTTTCTTAATTTACAAGCAACAGTAAGATCTTACTAACAACTCCCACCCCCACCCCCCCAAATCGTCTAAAGCTATTTTTGAATGAGCTCTAAATAAATTGATGAAAAAAATTTAATCGGAAAAAATTACGTAATATAGTGAGGGGGCGGTCGAAACTCACGGTACGTGCTTCAAAATTTCAGAAGAAAACTGTACGTAATTTATGCACGGCTTACACTGGTCAAGTGAAATTTATTAAACAATTTGTTATTATTAATTTTTTAAATAATTTTTCCTCGCGTTATTCATTCAAAAACTAAAATTCTGACATTGTTCTTGAAATGAACTGCTAATTCTCAACAATAACTCGTTCCTGTGAAATTAACTAATCTGATAATAATTGATTATTATTCAATAAAACTTAATTAAGAAATTCACTTTTCGCTATTTTTTACAAAAAAACTTCGTTCGTTCAACATTACTCTTCGTTTCTTTTCACTTTTTGTTGCATTCAATATGCGTATGTCATGTTCACCATTACTAGCTACTACCTGATGAAAAAGCAAAGTCATTTTGCCTTTTGAATAAATTATTCTATCAATTCCTTACATCTCAAAAAATTTAAGTGATTCAATTTACAACTTTAAATTGCTCAAAAAGTGAACATAAGAGATTATTCAATGTACAACGTAACTATAAGTATAACTATATATAGGATACTTTTGCCTACAATTTGCTCTCTAAATCTGAATTAGTAGAAAACTACTAATTGGTAGTAGTTTTCTACTAATTCAAATAGTGCCGATTCGTTTACTGGTAATTAGTAAGAATCTACTAGTTCAATGAGTAAGACTAACTGACTAAATGAATTAGTAACTATAGCTACTAAAGGAATTGGTAATGCTACTACTAAATGAATTGGTAAATGTATTGCTGGTTACTATTTCAAAGGGTAGTTTCAAGTAAATTTGAAAGCTGTTTTTTCAACTAAGAGAATTTTATTGAAATATATTAATAAATTATTAAAGTCGGATTAGGTCCGATTAAAAAACAAGTTAGTTCAATCAGAATTGGAAACATGTCATAGTAATAATTAAAACTAGAATATTAATAATCTTAAAAGGTTTTACGAGACAACAACAACTGCGAAGTCATCAATTTTTTTCTTTTAGCTAGATAAAACTATTAAAATATAATGCGATAAACGAAAGATACGCATATAAATATCAAACTTTAAAAATTGTGCCAAGATCGACTCGGAATAAGTCCACAGTTTCGCGAGTTTATATAAATTTTTTTTTCAGATTCTGGGGATTTGATTAATATTTTTAATTTAGAAATCTTTGAAAAATTATATTACAAGATATTCTTAAATATATTGGCACTATTGAATAATTAAATAATGAAATAATACTAAAAACATAATTAATCATTTCTTGAATTTGTCTCTAAAGTCTATGAATTTGAATAATAATTCAAACAAATTTTTATTTGATAGTTGATAGTTGAATTTTGAACTAAAAAAGATCAGTTTTCGACCAAAAATGGAATAGTTGAATTTAAACTTAACAAATTAATTTTGCAGAAAAAAAATGTTTGAACTAAAATGATGAATCTTGTACTGAAATATATGCATTTTTAACAAAAGAGTAACTTTTAACCAAGTAGTTTTTATCTTCAATCAAAAAGACAAACTTTCAACTAAATAGTTGAATTTTCAGTTTAAAAAATTAATTTTCCAGAAAAAAAACAAAAAAATTTTCAGCCTAACTGATGAATTTTCAACTAAACTGATGAACCATTGACTGGAATAGTTGAATTTTCAACTAAAAATGATAATTTTTCAACCTAAAATAAAATGAATAAATTTTAAATTATGAATTATGTTGAACTAAAGAGATGAATTTTCAACTAAAATGTTGGAATATTCGACTGGAATAATAACATTTTCAGTTTAAAAAAAAATTAATTTTCTGTTAAAGTAAAAACGATTTTTCAACCAAATAGCTCACTTTTCGACCAAAGAGATAAATTTTTAATCAAAATGATGAATCTTGAACAAAAAAAAAAAAAAATTTTAACAAGAGAGTTCAGCTTTTAACTTCGTTATTGAATTTTTATTCCAAAAAAGATGAATTCTGAACGAAAAAAGAAGTAGTTGATATTAAAAAAAAAATTAATTTTCAATCAGAAACAGTGGAATTCGACAAAAAAACTACTTTTCAACATGAGTTGACTTTTCAACTTAAAAAGATTTTTCATGCAAGGAAAAGAAAAAATTGCAACCAAGCTGTTGAATTTCCTGTTGGTACGAATAATAAAATTGTTTTAAATAAGACTATTATTCAACTTTAACCCTGTTGGAAGCAACATTTTTAAGGAAGCACTTTGAAAGTTAGAATTTCCCGACCGAGTTCTCCGAGGCTAGAGGCATACTTTATTAATTTGCTCTTTATTATGAAAAATTCAAAAACCATTTTGACTTAGAAAAAACGTATTGTACAATGATAACAATCAGTCATATCATTCATATAAATGGAATATGTAATAATAATTTACATTCGGACATTTGGACAACTCCAGTGTACTTTTGAAGGTTAGCTTTTTGACTCACTTGCAAATTTTAGAAAAAAATATATGAATAAGTGAATATTTTCTCTTCATAACTTCCAGTTTGGCAACAGTGTCTGAATCTAAGTGATTTTCAAGTATTGTAGCCAATTACTGCACACTGTATTCCTCGAAGGTCTTGAATTTTTCTGAAAATAAATTTTGGTTAACCTAACTAAGATACAATGCTACTAATTGAATTAGTAAAATTTCTACTAATTCGGATTTAGAGAGTGAGATATCGATAAAAAATTGAGGAAAACATACATATTATAATAAAAGCTTACTAATAATTCTAGTAAGGTTCATTCATGAATGAAAAAAGACTATGAGAATAGGTGTGTCTTGCAATGCGAGGCCAGAGGCGGATATTATATGGTAAAGGATATTTCTATTGTATTAATGGTAGTTCGTTTATTTATAGAAAGACACAATACATGGTCCAGATAATAAAGAGACAAATTCCAGTTTCTCTCCTTTCTTGTCAACGACCTGCTTTGCTCATGCATATATACTCACTTTGGATAGAAAAATATATTTATGGTTATAATTATATGTTTCTTAGATAGTCAGATAGATTAGATGATTATTAATGATTTTATTCAATTTTTAAAAATTGATAATTAGTAATAAGTAGGTCGCTGTCGCACTAGACATCTAAATCCATTAGTAAATGAGACAAATGACAAATATTGCTAATGGTCTCTAATAGAACATCTGATGACACAGATTCTGTAAAATTGCTTGAATAAATGAAGATAATTAATTTGCTTATAAGCGGCATTTCATTAACAAACGTAAATCGATTATTCTGAACACTTTTTCTTCAAACTCCATGAAAATAAGTTTGTTCATACTGTGCAAAATTAAATATGGTGATCGACCACATCAATCTGTGAAAAAGGTAAACTTTTTTGCATGCTTTTGTTTTTTATTCCTATTTTTTAATTGGCTTGTATTATAATTGAAAGTTTAGAAGAAAAGGAATATCAAAGAAAAATAATAATATTCAATTGATAATATATGAAATTCTTTGGAATCAATTTTAAATCTTTGAAATTGTACAACAGAATTAAATTAATAATAAGAATGTCATATTTTTCAAATAAATATATTTGACGTTTTACTTACTACTTTTCTTTAATCTTCTCTTTCAGTTAATACATTTTTTCTTTTTTATGACTTTAAATACTTGTATTCAAGAAAAAGCCTTTAAACTTTTTGACTTCTGATATTAGTTTCCGTAAAAGTAATTAAATTATTTATTTATTAAATTATAAATTTATTAGTTTTTAACCTTCTTGCTTTATTATGTAAAAAATAAAAAATTTCATTTCTTCCTTCAAAATCAAGATTTAAAATATAGAATTTTATATTAACAGCAATGAATATTTTCCAGATTCCCTAAATTCCTTAAAATCTTTGAATTCCTTGAATTTTCCGAACTCCCTGAAATCCTCAAATATTTTGAATTTCCTGAATTCTTTTAATGTTCTGTATTCTCTGAAATTCTTGAATGACCTAAATATTCTGAATTTCAGAAATTCCTTAAATCCTCAGAATTCTTTGATTTCCTTGAATTCAATGAATTCTCTCACCTTCTTCAATTCCTTAAATTTCATGAGTTCCTTGAATTTCTTTCAGGCTTTAAACCTTTTAAAATTCTCTAAATTTCTGGAATTTTCTAAATGCTCATGCAATTTCTGAAATTCTCTTAAATCACTGAATATTCGGAATTCTTTAAATTCCTTGATTCCTCTGAAATCCTTAAATATACTGAATTCCTGAATTTCTGTGTATTTTTGAATCCCCTGAATTCCTTAAATACTCCGAATTCCTAAAATACCTAGAATTCTGTTAATTACTTGAATTCACTGAATTCTCTTAACACTATCAATCCCTTCAATTTCATGAATTTGTTAAATTCCTTTAATGCTCTGAAATCCCTGAAATTCTCTGAATTGCGTAAATGCTCTGAATTCCTTAAATCCCCTCAATGCTCTGAAATCCCAGAAATTCTCTGAATTCCCTAAAATCCTTGAATTTCCTGAATATTCTTAACTCCTTGAATTCCTTGAATATTTTGAATTTCTTGACTATTCTGAATTCCTTAAATTTTTTGAATATTCTCAATTTCTTGAATTCTTTGAAATCCTGGAATATTCTGAATTCTAGAAATATTCTGGAATCCTGAAAGCCTCTGAATTTTTTGAAGCCCTAGAATTTCCTGAATTCCTTGAATTACCTGAATTCTCTGAAATCCCTGAATTCTTTTAATTTTTCTGTATTTTTTGTAATATTTTAAAGTCCTTGGAATTCAGGAATGTAATATTCAAAATTGCTAAATTAATACTGATACATATTTCAAATGTAACTATTTCGCTGTATAATAAGTTTAAATTTAAATTCTCCACAATTGAAAAATGCTGTAAAAGCATTAAGAACTGACAATTTTTTAGCTGGCTTTTTAATTTTCCAAATCCCTTTCGACATTAATCTGTGAAAAAATTAAAAAATTTTTAATGATTTCATTTTTTATCGCTGGGTTTTTTTTAATTGGCTCGTATTATTATTTAAACATTAGAAGCAAATGAATGTAAAATATGTAAAACTATTAATGCTTAATTGATATTATATGAAATTCTTTGGTCTGCAAATTGCAAATTGAAATTGCAAAACAAAATGAAATTAGTAATTGGAATCTAATATTTTTTTAATAAATATATTTGACGCTTTACTTACAATGTTTATTTAAGTTTATTATCCAGTTAATACGTTCTTCATTTTTTATGATTTAAAATACTTGAAATAAATAAAAAGACTTTAACTTCTTTGACTTCTGATATTAGTTTTAGTAAAAATAATTAAATTATTTAAATCTATTATAATTTTTTAATTTCAAACAGCAGCGTAGTTTTTAAACTTCTTACTTTATTGTATAAAAAATTCAGAATTATTTCCACTTTTTAAACCTTTTACCTAAGCTAGAATCGTTTAAAATTAAAAAACTTTGCGTTGAAAGCATTTGAAATACAATAATTTTATTTTGAGACATTGAAAATGATTTGGTTTCAATTTTAAATCTTTCGAGATTTGTATCGTTTGAAAATAATTATATTTTATACGTAGCTCAAAAAATAATTCAAACCAATGCTTAGTTAAATATGTAATTTTAACCCTAAATGTCCACAATTTCTTGAATAAGAGTTTCAAATTAAACAATTTTTAATTAAAATTTTTAAATATTTGTATAAATCTTAATTCAAATCCCTCGATACGAAACAACCTGTAAATAAGGAATGCTTAAAATTGTATACTTTTAAATACTTGGAAACTATAAAAATGGAGAAATTTGTATTCTTCAACTCACCAATTTAAATAATTTTAATACTTAGTGAATAAAATTGAAAATTGATCGAATTTTAGAACTTAAAAGTGGCCTTTAAAATTCACATCTTTCAAAACGTAAAAATTAAAAGTCTTTAATTTTTAATAAAAATTGGTCAGATTCACTAAATTCCTTAAAATCTCTGAATTCCTTGATTACTCTGAAATAATTGAATATTATAAATCTCTGAAATTCCTTGAATTCTTTGAATTCTCTGAAATCCTTCAATGCCTTCAATTACATGAATTCCTTGAGTTCCCTCAATGTTTTAATGAATATTCTGAATTCCCCGAATTCCTTGAATTCTCTAAATTTCTGATAATGTCTGAATTCCTTGAATTATCTGAAATCCTTGATTACTCTGAAATTCCTTAAATCTTTGATTACTCTGAAATTCCTGAAATCCTTGTATATTCTGAATTTCCTGAATTCTTCGAATACTCTGAATTTTTAAAATTCCTTGAATTCTTTAAATTTCTTGAATTACCTGAATGCTCGGAAATTCTTGAAACATTCTGAATTTCTGGAATATCCCGAAATCCTTGATTTTTCTCAATTTCCTGAATTTTTAGAATATTCTGACTTCTCTGAATTTCTTACATGCTTTGAAATCTCTGAAATTGTCTTAATTCCCTGAAATCTTCGAATTTCCTGAATTCTGTTAATATTCGGAATTCCCTGAGTTCTTTGAAATCCTGGAATATTCGGAATTCGCTGAATTCCTTGAATATTCTAAATTCCTGAAATTCCTTGAATCCTCTAAATACCATGAATTCCTGAAATTCGTTTGATTCTCTGAATTTTCTGAATTCCTTCAATTCCTTCAATTCTCTGAATTTTGTGAATTCCTGATATTTCTTTAATTATCTCAATTATTAATTGTTTTTAATCCCTGAATTCCTTCTATTTATCTGAATATCGTGAATTCCTGATATTCCTTCAATTCTCTTAATTATTAATTGTTTTCAATCGCTGAATTCCTTCAATTCTTCAGAATTCTTTGCAATATTTTGATGTCCTTTGAATTCAGGGTATTACATGAATTCAAGGAATTCGGATGACTGAGAGAATTCCAAGAATCCAGGGAACTCTAAGGATGTTAAAATAATACAAGGAATTTAGGGAATTTATACGAATTGCAGGAATTCAGATGATTCAGAAAATTTAGATGAATTCAGAAAATTCGAAGGAATTAAGAAGATTTCAAGGAAGTTCAAAAAATTCAAAAGGATGTGAAGGATTTAGAAGAAAATTCAAGTAGTTTAAATAATGAAAAAAATAGATAGAATTTAATGAATGAAAAATAATTCAAAGAAATGAAATATTCCAAATTACTAATTTAATATTGATACATTTTATTCATTAAAACATATATTGATACATTTTAAATTGTACAGTTTAGTCCCTCAAAAAATGATTTGAGAGGCATGCTTTTATTCATGCATAACAGCCACACCACTCTGAAAAAACCAGTTCTCGTCAGATCACTGAAGTTAAGCAGCGTTGGGCGCGGTTAGTACTTGGATGGGTGACCAACTGACCATTCGAGAAAACTGAGTGCTGTTGGCACATCGTGGGTGTGGTGAGCCCACAGTTGTAGTTATTTACTACAAGAAACTATCCACCTAGAAACACTACCCGAATCGGGTAGTGTCACGCCTACCCTGAAAGGGAAATGGCTTAATGGTATATATATATATATATATATATATATATATATATATTGTATATATTTTTATTGTATATATTTGAAATTTGACTATTTCGCTGTATAACAACTTTAAATTGAAATCCTCCACAACTGGAAAATTCCGAAAAAGCATTAAAAACTGAGTATTTTTGAAGTAGCTTTCCAATTTTCCAAACCCCATTCCACACTAATCTGTGAAAAATTTTAAAAAAATTGCATGAATTAAAGCATGCCTCTCAAATCATTTTTTCTTAAGGGACTAAACTGTACAATTTAAAATTGGAATCGTAGTAATCTCGTTTAATATTTAGATCATTAATGGGCGATGGAATGCATCTTGCGCGCACTGTAGCGCGAATTGCTAGTATAGAATTAATTAAATATCTCAATAATTGAGATATTTAATTACTTCTAATTGCACTGAGAAAACTGTATGCTATAATTTGATTCGATTCTAATCTTGGATAAATTTTTCGTTAATTTAACTAAACGATCATTCAAACCGAATCAAATTTTCATGGAACAAATAATACAAATTTGGTTAATTTTCTATCATTTCTTGATTTTGAACAAACGAGCATTTTTCTGATAATTCCAATTGCAAAATTCAAGCCTTCAAAAATAAATAATTATAAAAAAATTCCAGTATTCAAAACTGAATCGTAAAGTGAAACAATTTGCAAAATTTTAAAGCCTTTAATCAAAACATTTTTATTTTGAGAATTTAAGATATGTGAATTAATCTACGAAACCCTAAAAGTTAAGACAATTTACAACTACAAACATACAAAATTCAACTATATTTTGAATTTGAAAAGCATACAATTTCGGATTTTATAATTGGAATTATAACAATAATCTTGTGTATTTTGATCGCATATTATAATTTTGAAAGAAATCTCAGTCTGATAACCAAGTTGAGCATCGACTTTAATACAAACCATTAAAAGGAAATATCTTAATTAAGATTTGACTATATACGGAAAAAATGGGAAAAAGAATGAACCAACGATATTTATTCTTGATCTGGCTAGCAAAATCTTTAAAACAGGGATTCGCTGTAACATTTATTTTGACTATATTTTATTATATTTGACAGAGGTTTAAAATTTATAATTGATTTCACAGTTTACCTTAAAATTATAAAGATTGAAAAATACTAATTGACATACTAAAAAAAATTAATATAATAAATGGTTTTTAAATGTTTATACTTTTCCAAAACCTGGATGCCAGCCTTATATAATTTCTCCGTTTTTCTTATCTAACTAAAACATTCCACGTGACGTTTCAATTTTGTATGACATTTGGAACTCTCGAAGTCACATAGCTAATTGAAAGATATGAAAATACATGAATTAGGGATACAGTTGCCTGTTTCAAAAACCAAAATTACATATTTCAAAAATATTGTTCTTTTGTTCATTCGATTTTTTAGTATTTTCCTGTTTAAACTATCATTTTTTCCGTGTATAAAAGAATTGTCATTACAACGGGTGTGGCCTATCATTGCTCGACCTGGTGAACTTCTTACGTAATCGAGCAATTTTTTAGAAAGAGAGATATAGTATTCCAAGTAACGTATCGTAAGTGCATGCGTGGGTGATCAGGCGCGCGTGACAATAGATAAATGATAGTGTCAAACAATGAATTTTTTAAATCTGATACACTCTAATTGACAATGATCATCACAATCTGATTAAATTAATTATGTCACTTACATAGTATATCATTCACGTTATTCAAGATTTTATCAGTTAATCACCCTCTTCAAATGTTTAAAAAAATATCTAAATTCTTAAAAATGGTAAAGCTTGAAAAATAAAACTGCTTTTTTAAATTCAAAACTATATTTGATAAAAGATATTTCTATGGCGAAGAATTTTTTCAAACCAATTTGCTATCCAATTTCCTTTGATTGCGTATCTATTCTCAGAAAAAAATTTAAATAAAGTTTATTATTTTCGTCAGGTTATTAAATAAACATGTCCACTCCTCGAAATATCCACTCCTGAGCTGAAGTGCTGGGTAAGTTACTTTTTCTTGAGTAACTAGTTACAGTTACTTTAATTGTAACTGTAAATATTTACAGTTACTAGGTAAAGTAACTTCAAGTTACTGAAAGAGTTACTTTTTTCACTTCCTTCATTTTAGAATTAAAAATAAAATAACTAAGATGGTAATTCATAAAAACTTAATTCAAGAAGAAATAGGCATTATTTAAAGTAAATAAAAAATACACAATATATTTCGGCAAGTTAACACCCAGGTGAAAACGTTATACAATATTGTTTATATATAGTGGAAAAGACAGCTAGGGGAATCTCTCCTCTATGACGTCACAGAGAAGAGATTTAACCATCCCTACCCCGACTCCCACTCTTCATAAGAGTGGAGTGGTGGACGCGGAACATGTGTTCCCGACGGGGATTTCCCCTAGCTGGGCATGTCTGATTTACAGGGAAGAAAATTTGTCCGACAAATGAAAATTGTTTTAAAAATCTGCGGTCGGTCTTTGTATTTCCCCAACATTTATGCACAGACCTTTTAAAATTAAAGGTCAAAGCATCGACAACTGTAATTTGGTGATTGTGAATTCTCTTTTGTTAAAGCTCCTTCGGCTTTAACGAACACATTCTCATCACGTATCTCGCGCTTTGCACTCGATTTTCTCCAAAATCTGAAATTTTCTACATTATGTTCAACACTTTTATATTAAATTTATTTATGTACCTCGGCATGGATTTGCTTATTCAGATATTGCAAAATAAAGTACAAATTTTATTTATCATGATTAATTCAATATTTGTTTCTTCTTTTGTTTTACATTTTATCTTGTTTTTGTCTTGTTTTTATGATTGAAAAAAAGTGCGCATCCTATAAGAAAAAAAAAAACAATTTTGTTAATTAACATTTTATTGCAACATGTGTCGTTTTTCCATAAATTTAATTTGTTCATTTTCAATGTTATTTTGTACAATTTAAACTAAAAATACATATCCTAGCGTAAAGTGGCTTTGAGCAAATTTGTAGATATAATTTAGGCGAAAAATGATGTTAAATGAAATGTTATTGTAACTTGTATCCTTTTTCCAAAAAGTTAATTTTTTTTATTTTTAATATATTTTTATAACAAGAGTTTATAACAAATTTGTACATCATTTTTGGTTTAACAACTTTTGTCTTATTATTTTCTTTCGTCTCTTGTGGTGTTTTCCAAAAAATTTAAGTTTTTTATTTTTAATGCTATTTTTTACAATTACAATAAAAACTACGCGTCCTATCGAAAAATTATTTTGAACAAATTTGTAGCTCTATTTTGGATGAGCAACTTTTGTTAATTCATTTTTTTCATAGTTTGTGTCGCTTATTCAAAAATTAAATTTTTTAAATTTTTAATGTTTTTTTTACGAATAAAACAAAATACGCATCCTATCAAAAAATAATTCATAACAAATTTGTAGCTCTTCTTGGGAAAGCAACATTTGTCTTTTTTCGCAGCTTGTGTCGTTTGTCTTTTTAATGCTGTTTTTTACGAATTAAAACAAAAACTACACCTCCTATCAAAAAGTGATTTTCAAGAGATTTGTAGATCTTTTTTGAGTGCACAATTTTCGTCAATTTATCTTTTTTCGTATCTGGTATAGTTTGACCGCAAAATGAAATTTCCTATTTTTCATCATTTTTTTGTGCGGTAAAAACTTGAATTTTCGATTTTTCAAGAAAAGTCAATAAGTTGTTATGACAATCTTGTAGGGTATTCAAAAAGCAACGTTCTTCTTTTCCAGGCTTTTTTCATATCATGCATTGTTTGGCTTAAAATTTACATTTTCATTTTTTTTAATGTTAAAAGTACTGTAACTCTGTTATTTTTTCTTTTTTATCAAAAAAAGTCATCAGGAGACATTTTTCGTCTTTTTAAGTACTGCGAATAATCGTACAGAGAATTTTTGAATATTGAAAAAAGTAGTTTCAAACATATTGAAAATGCTCTAACTTTTTAAATTTTTATCCAAAATGGCTGGCTAACGAACTTTACCTTGAGTTTAAGACACTGAAAGAGTATACCAAAGGCTAATCCAATCTGTTAATTCTTTCGAAAGTTATCGTGCTAAAAAAATAAAAATTTACAGACACACCTACTCACAGAGGGACACTTTCGCGAAAACCTGTTTTTTGGGCTCTTGAGGCCTCAAAACGTGGACATTTGACAAAAACGGGGGGGGGGGGCCAAATTTTACTCAAATCTAATACCTTCTCTGATGAGAATATAAAAATTGCTAAAGATACTTAAGAAAAAAATATTACACTCAGCATCTGTAAATTGTGTCATTAATTCCAAAATAGAATAACTTTTTATGCTTTGCAGGGAAAAAAATTGTTTAAACAAATTACAATTTCTTAAATAATTACCAACATATCCTTAAAAAATATATTACTTTTAACTTTAGGTGATTGTTTCATAATTACTTATGTCAATAATTGTTTAAATAATTACAAAATATGTTAAAAAAGAAGTACTACTCTTGACATTCATCAACCTTATATCATTTATCCCGAAGGATAATAACTTTTAACGACTTACAGGAGGGAAAAAATTGTTTAAAGAAATAAGAATTGTTTGAACAATTAAAAATTATTTAAAAACTACTTGGAAACCCTTCACTTATCGATTAGGAATAATTCATGTTGAAAAAGTTCCCAAAAATATCATGCTTAGCATGAATTTGATATAAAACTGCTATTTTGCATTTTTTTTGCATTTTTCGGCACAGTAAAAGGGGATTGGGGGATAAAAATTGAAAGTTATTGGGTGGAAATTATTCCTTGAACATTCATCAAGAAGTGCCTTTTAATTCACAAAAAGTTTATAATTTAAGTATTTCTTTTTTACATTTTTTCAAAAACCGAACTTTTCCCATTTAAAACCCCTGTTAATTTCAAGAGGGTTGAAAAAAAAAGAAATAAAATCACGGATTTTCTTTTTCTGGAAAACGGGGGGGGATTGATCATAAAAAATCGAAAGTCGAATTCCGCACTCTTCAATTATATTTTTACCCAATGATAATTTCAATTTTTCGATTAGCCAGAAAAGTTTTGTATTTCCTGAATACAATATTTAGCATTTTTATTTAAATGTAATTTTCCCTTTTCAACTTGAAAGCGGATCTTGGAATTCAAGTGAACACTTGTTTTCTTTTTTGCAAACACGAAACCTTATATACACAATACAAAATAGTCATCGAAGCGAAAAGTAAGACAAGTTACATTATGTAGTCCGAATTGCATATGTTCAGACATGAACCTGTAAATTATATAATTTAAATTGGATCAAAGATAAAAGATCGCATTGGTCAAGTGTTCGCGTAACTGTATGTATTTTACAGTCACTGGAATGTTTAACCACTTCCTGATACTAGTTTGAATAAACGAAGGTAAAAGTTAATGTGTAATGGTAAATTTCAATAACGAGTAATTTTTCTGCGCAATATATGAAAAAATGTTATGTTCCCATCATTTACCCATTTAGCGCGTAATTTACAGTCGGTAACTCAACGAACGAAAGCTTATTCGAGGAATAATCGACCGCTAACAAAGTGCTATCTAGCTTATCGACCGCTGCCTTCAAATAAATTCTTTTCAAAAAGTGTCGATATTTTTCTGTCAATTTTAACGTTTAGACATTTGGGAACATGAAATTTCAAATTCAAAATATAATATACCGCTGCGAAATACTATGGGTGTATTCACAATGGATTCAACCAAAAACAATTACATTTTCAACCAAATATAGTTGAATATTATTTTTAACAAACAGTGCAATAAAATAATTAAACTTCCAACAAAATAGTTAAATTTTTAACTAAATAGTTAAATTCCTAAAAAAAAAGATTAATTTTCTACCCATGAAGACTTATAAATATAAAGGATACATTTTCAACCAAAGAAGTGAATCTTAGGAAAAGTTAATTTTTAACAAAGTAGTTCAACTTTCAACCAAGTAGTTGAATTTTCAACCAAAAAAGATGAATTTTTGATTGATGTTCTACCAAAAAAGGCGAATTTTCAACGAGCTACATGCTTTTTTAACAAAATTATTGATTTTTAAAGCCAAATAATGAATTCTTTACAAAACAGTTGAATATTTATCCAAAAAATATGAATTTACAAAAAAAAGTTAATTTTCTACCAAAAAATTTAATTTTCTACCAAACAGTTGAATATTCAATCCAGAAATATAAATTGGAAAAAAAGTTGATTTACGACCGAATAGTTGAATTTTTCAACTAAACATATAATAGTATATATTTCAAAAAACAAATATTTTAATGCAGAAATTAATTTTCTACAAAGTAATTCAACTTTAAACCAATTAGTTGAATTTTCGATCAAAGAGATACATTTTCAACTCAAACCACGAATCTTCAACAACAAGAAATTAATTTTCAAGAAAAGAACGCAACATTCAACTAAATAGTTGAATCTTTAACCAAAACACGATTTTTTAACCAAGAAGATGAATTTTCTACCAGAAAGGAAGAATTATCAAAAAAAGATATGAATTATCAACTAAAACGTTGAATTTTAAACTAAAAAATCTGCCCGCCGTGCGGGCACATTCTCAGCGCGCGCTTCTGTTGGATCCCGCGCTTCGCGCTCGATAATATATTTTTATACTGTGTGCTCGGTCCTTGTACTTCCTCCACATTTGTGCACAGACCTTTTAAAATTGAATGTCAAAGGCATTGACAACTGTCATTTGGTGATTGTGAATTCTCTTTAGTTAAAGCTCCTTTGGCTTTAACGAATACATTCTCACCACGTATCTCTTGCTTCGCACTCAAGTTTGTAGAAAGTTCAAACTTTTATACATTGAGTTCAACTCTATTATATCAAATGTATATTATATTTATTTCCTACCTCGGTCTGGGACTGCTTATTCATATATTGCAAAATAAAGTACAAATTTTATTTTTTATGAATACTTTAATATTTGTGCTTTATTATGTATTAATTTTTATTCTCAACTACCCTAAAGAATGTATTATTTCAATGAATTTATATTATTACAATTCATAATATGCATTGATATTGGAACAAATGTATTTTCATTGTCTTGTTTTCATAATTTAAAAAAATGCGCATCCTATAAAAAAACAATTTTGTTAATGAACATTTTATGGTACCTTGTGTCGTTTTACCAAAAAACTGATTTGTTTATTTTCAATGTTATTTTTTACGATTTCAATAAAAAATACGCAACCTACCAAAAATAATGAATAAAAAATTTCTCCATCTTTTTTGCGTGAACAACTTTTGTCTATTAATTTTTTTCTTACCTTGTGTCGCTTTCCACAAATGAAAAAATTTAATGTTGTTTTTCACGATTAAAACAAAAACTAGGCGTTCTATCAAAAAATGATGAATTACACATTTTGTAGATCTTTCTCAGGTGCACAATTTTTGTCTTTTCATCTTTTTTCGTAGCTTGTGTCGTTTGTCCAAAAAATTTTTTGTTATTTTTAATGTTATTTTTTGACGAATAAAAAGAAACTAGGCATCCTATCAAAAAGCAATTAATAAAAAATTTGTAGATCTTTTTTGGGTGCACAATTTTTGTTGAATCATCTTTTTTCGTATCTTGCATAGTTTGACCGCAAAATGGAATTACTAATTTTTCATTATATTTTGTGCAATCAAAATTTTAATTTTCGATTTTTCAAGAAAATTCTAAAAGTTGTTATGACAATCTTGAAGGGTTTTTAAAAAGTAACGTTTTTCTTCTCCTGCCTTTTTTCATATCGTGCGTTGTTCGGTCTAAAATGTTCATCTTCGTTTGTTTTTTTGGATTTTGAAAATGCTATAACTGTGATAATTTTCTTTTTAGCGAAAAAAATCATGAGGATAAATTGTTCGAGTTTTCGAATACATGAATAGCCGTATATAGAATTTCTAAATTTCGAAAAAAAGGGTATCAAAAATTTTGAATATGCCCTAACTTTTTGAATTTTCATCCAAAATAGCTGGTTAGCGAACTCGTTCTTTCTTTCTGGTCACACATTTCAATTCGGGTATTTTTACACTTGAAGACTCAAATTGGACGAAATATGTTCAGTTGTTTTTCAGAGGAAATAAGGCGGTACCAATTTTTCTAATTTGCAAAAACAGATTCTCCTAAGTTATGCGTATTTAAATGCTTTGTTTTTCAAAAAAATACACATTTGTTCAATCTCTATAACTTCTGACATAACTGAGATACATATTTATTCATTTCTTTGCGATTATGATATATTTTTCTGCCTTCTTTCGAAATCAAAAGGAAGACATTGTGTGAGTTGTTACAGGTTAAATAACTTTTGTGGCTAGGGGAATTATTTTTTCTCATTTTTCTCGCAGACGGCAACAGATACGAAGAAATGTTAAAATAAAAGTTTACAGGTCCAAAAAAATTCAATGAAAATACGGGTAGATCTTTTGCGATATCTTGCATCCTTTACGAGAAAATTTCGAAAATTATATTATTAGGAAGAAAATGCTCTCGGCCTCAAAAAATAGTTTAACACACATTTTTTTGTAAATAAGAAAAATACGTATCGCCTAATTTCCTCTAAAAACAAAATATTTCGTCCCCGTGAGATTCAGCGACTTCAAGTGTAAAACCTGTCTGATTTGAAATGGATTCGGCTAGGTGAAAAAAAAATTCTTTTGAAAAGGCGAAAAGAAGTGAATAGGGGAAAGAGTGTTAATTCTGAAATATGAAAGTGGTTTTCAAACTTATTCAGTTATTATTGAACTGTACCATCGTGGGCCATCTTTTGGCGGGATCTGATACCGAAAATCTTACTCCCAGAAAATCAAAGAGGCCATCAAAAGGTCAATCAATGTGTATTGTTGCAACGAACAGCTTTTTAAGTTATAACAGTGTTATATTTAAAATATTGAATGAGTTTTTCTTATTCAAAAAACAAAGTAAACAATTTATTTGAATGTTATAAATCGCTATTAATATATCATGAACGGACATCAAAGATTCCTTAATAGATCATTCGAAGTGACTTGAATATGCAAACAAAAAAGTCATATACAGTAATGTTGTATTCCCTATATTAAAAAGGTTTTCGTCTCATAAACAAGATAAAGAATAAGTGTTTTTTTTTCAATTTATAAATCGGCATTGCATTTTTATAAGTCAGTTGACGTCATTCGCACCCACACTTTCCCGTGTTTTGACAATTGCCACACTTAATGATAATTTTATACCTCTTATAGTTTCAACTAAATCATTTCTTATACGCAATTGAAAATTTAATTCTTGACTATTCTGTTTCATAACCTTTTTTCACTGTGCATCAATATTTATGTCTGTTTGATGGAAAAATAAATTTTATCGTGAGTGGCGCATTTTTTTATTTAGTGTATTCAATCATTATGAGAAATTAAGTGAAATAATATTTTTAGTTCCTTAACTGCTATATGATTCGATGCGTCTCGAAAACGCGAACAAATATATCAGATGCTGTACTGTAGTATTTCTAATACCAACAAAGTTTTTCTGATGGAAGCATGATAAATGATTTTTTGACACATCATAAATCGGTACTAGTAGGTCATAAAAGGTTCCTCCGTAGATCGAACGATGAGTCTCGAAGACGCGAACAAATACATAATATATAGTATTGTTGTATTTCAAAAATCAAAAAAGTTTTTCTCATATGAACAAGGTAATCATTTTTTTAAATTTATAAACGCAAAAGAAACAATTCTAATTGGTATAAATATACCGAAATTTATGAGGAAGCAATATTCAGAATGAAACAAAACTTTTGGGATACTTTCAATAGTAACCAAATCACTTCGTCGTGCCAAACAAAAATTGTATTTAGTGTACACAAATTTCATTAGTTCAAAAAGTAAATAATCATTAATGTATTGTATCTTCCATTTGTTTCGAGGCTTTGTAATGGTGAAAATTTCGAAAAATTTCAATTCGCTGGAACGCTCCTCCACTTAAAAATATCTCTGTGTGTGTGTCACAATTTTTGGTGAACGTGCTAACTTGAAGACAGTTGCAGATAAATTGATGAAATATGGAGGGCTTATTTTCACCACTAATCTCTCAAGTCTGACCAAAGCATTTTTAAAGATATTTATTACATTTTTTAGCACCTAATAATATTTGAAAAATGGTTGTTTTTTTCAGAATAAAACTTTTTTCATTAACATAATTCAAAGTTGATGCAAGAATATGGAATATGCCTTGACTCGAGGCGAATCGATTGACCTATTATATTAATACATTTTATCAAAGAGTAAGGAAGTTATGGTCATTTATATTATTTGAAAAATCGGTTTTCATACTAAAAATTTTCTCATTTAAATAATTCAAAGTTGATGCAAGTATAGAAAAGATTCGCCGATTCGAGACGAATCGAATGACCTATAATATTAAAATATATGTTATCGAACAGTAAGGAAGATATAGTCACTTATAATATTTGAAAAATCGGGTCTTGATAGTTAAACTGTTTTCATTAACTTAAGTATAAATTGATCCAAGAACGGAAAAGATTCCTCGGTTCGAGACGAATCGATTGACCTATAATATTCATACATTTTACCAGGGATCCGACCGAAAATTTCGTTCCATTTTATTATTGATAGAAAAAAAAAAAATTTTCACTAAAATTTGAACTGTTATTTCTAGATTTAGACGAAATTAGATAATATCTGAAATTACATTAATGATTGAATCAAAATTATTTTGTTTAATTGTCAGTAACGAAATGGAACCAAAGTTTCGGTCGGGTCCCAGCATTTTATTGAAAAGTGCGTAAGATATGGTCACTTATATCATTTGAAAAATCTGATTTTTACAGAATAACTTTTTTCATTAACAGAATTCAAAATTTATGCAAGATAAAGCCCATTGATTTGAGACATTTTGATTGGCCTACTAGTATTTTTGTATTTTGACTTCCTCTATGAGAAAGTAAATATATTTGCTAATTATCTATAAAAAGGAAGCCAAGTGTTCAACAAATGAGCACCATAACATTTTAAATACAAACAAAGTAGAAACACCCGATGCCGAATTCAGAGCTAGTTTGTGCTCATTCATATTATCAATTTCAAATTGTAATTTTCTCTATCTTTTCTTTAATTAATTACCTTCCACGAATTTATTTTTAATTGAGTTTTAAGTTGCATTGCAAATTTTTCAAATGTAGACAAAAAATTGTATGACTTCAAAAGTTATGTCAATTTGTTGTATGTAATGTTTTGGTGAAATAACAATAAAAAAATATTTCGTTATTTTCTATTTAAAAAAAAAAAGCGGAATCGAAAAATCTCTAGTAGAAATGTTTTTGAAATCCGCCAAATTTAATATCAAGAAAATGATAAAACAATTACATATTTTAATCGTCTATATAGTGAAATAATTAGACGATATTACAAAAGTTATGGCGGCCGTTTTTCTGAAAATCCAAGATTTGTGTTTTTCCTTGAAAAATATGCAACATGCTGGAAAAAGAATGATAGAAAATTTTTTCTCCTTGAAGAATTCTGCAAAAAATTACTGCGAAATTTTTCGATGTTCTGAACCAATTTTCGAGTGTTACCAAAAATGTATTATTTCTTCGTAAAAAAGTTTTTTTCCCTTTTGAATCCTATCGTACTTGTAAGAAGTACGTTCAAATTTTGAAATTCCGTTTAGGTGAAAACGTGAATTTCATCGAGGGTACAGAATGAAGGAAAACCTTAATTTTTTTTCTTTGTAAAGGGTTTCTTTGGATTCCACATAGTCTATTAGCAAGAAATTTGCAACATGAGTTAGAAAATTTAAATTTCAGGTTGAGTGAAAATGTGAATTACACCAGGTTTGTTTAAGAATCAGTTTATTATTTTTTTCTCTTCAAAGGGTTTTTTTGTATTCCAGAATCAAAAAAGTATTCAGGAAAACCAGTTTGATTCACAAGAGGAAATTTTTGCACGACAGGAAAAACTCTGAATTTTGTCCTTGATTTCTAAATCTGATTATTCTAGCATTCTAGAAATATGAAACTCAAACCGATTCAATACATATGTTAAGTGAATAGTTAAAGTAACTTATAAAAGTTTGTCAAAAATTTCTTCTATCTGAACTTTTTAGCCCAATTATTATATACTCATTTGTTTTTAGTATAAAAAATGTTAAGATGGGTCATCGTTTTTAAATCTTAACATGTTTACGGGCTGCTCGAAAATCGCGTCACTATTCAGAGGGAGGGGGATCAGAGATTTTTCTTTAATTATTATTTTTCCTCTTCGTAAATGGTTTATTTGGATCCAATATAGCTACTTTTCAGAAAAATAGGATATTTGTAGCCTCCTAGGATCAACAGGAAATTTTTCAGAAAATCTTGCAGTTTGAATTAACGGAAAATGTGAATTTCATTCAGGGAGGCCTATAAATTAGTAGAGCTTTAATACTCAATTATTATTTTTCCTTGTGAAGGGTTTCTTTGGATTCTGCATAGAAACCTTATTGAGAGTTTAGAAATTTTTGAATTTCAATAAGGTGGAGTTAAAATTCGAATTTTTCTATTTTGTTGTATATACTATGGCTCTGAAAATTAAATTATGTATAATTCATAGTTATAAAGATAGGGGGAGTTTAAAAAAAAAATTTTCCAGTCCAGTTTTCCTATATTGGCATATAAATTGTTGTAATACCGCAAATATAATCACTAAGCAATAAACAAATTTAAAATTAGTAGAAAGACTGCAGCTTCAAGTTGAACGGGCATAAAATATTTTGCAATGTGAAAAAATAGTGTAAATAACGTTAACAGAAAATTTGAAAAAAAATTTTGACACATTGAGAATATTAGTTTTCGTGGTAGACTATAAGGACATGTACTTCCTACCCGATTCCTGCCTTACCGGTATTTTTTTGACAATAACTTACGTTCAAAGAAAATGGGATAGCGTGTGGAAATTTTGAAAAATTAGATAAAAGAGAATAGGAAACCTCTGCCACCTTTGCCTTGCTCATTTATATGATTGCAATAAAATGTGCCCAAAAATATATAGTCTCGGGTGGCTCTATTCTAATACCACTTTATTTTGATGCCACTAAACGACGTTTTAATACAACTTTTTTGGATCAAAACTGGACTGAAGTCAAAATGAAATTCCAATGACGTAATGTAGCACATGGGAACGTGATCTGTCACTGAAATATATAGAATCTGGGTTATACACAATGCTAGAAGTTTATAAATCCTGTTTTAAAATGGTATGTTGATTAGCACTGAGAATTTATTGTTAGTTAAGAACAAGGAGACTAAGAAGAAGAAGTAAGCACTAAGAAGAAGAAATAAACACTAGAAGACGAAGTAAACCACATGCCGAATCCTTAGTGGAAAATAATTATGTTGGTATTCTACGCAGAAAGTCTCTGATTCATCTTCCCCAAAACAAGAAAAATTTTTAATTCTACTGCGGAAAATTGTTCACAAAATACCAGCTATTCTGTAAAATTACAGAAAAATGAAAAATCGCAATTTGTGAATGTTATTTTTACATGAGGCATGGAGAAAGCAGCAGGTTATGTGCATGTGATTTTACACTGTTCGAGGTAATTTACATATTATATTTCTGTAATTTACGTTCAAAATGACTGATGTTTTTTGTCTGATCATTTTTAGAATTTCACAATTAATTTTTTTTCAGTATTATAACACTTTCTGATTAGATTAGGTTATATTTACAAGTGCCATGTGATTTATGCATGGGAGTATTGATTAAAGGGAATAAAGGTTTTAGGATAATAGTAAAAAAAATTGCTCAAGATTCCTGGGAAAATTTGTAATGACTTTTTATTTTGAAAAATTAATTTTAACAGAATATTATAAAAGATTTCAAAACAATTTTTGATTCATGAATAACAATTGAACAATAATAAATTTGTAAGGACCTAAAATTAAAATGATTTTACTTCTAATTTAAAAATTGTTCGGTTTAAAAAAATGTAATCTTTCAATTTTTAATGTTTCTAACTTAAAATTTGTTAGAACGATATAATTTTGAAAATCTCTGAATTCGTTGATTCATTCTTCAATTTAGAGAATTGACAAGGATGGCGTGGATTTAAATATTTTTTTAAGTCCTTGAATTGCACAATTAATAAGAGTTTAACTATTATTTATTTATTGAGAGTTTAAATAAAAAAAATTAGGCTTTAGGGTCTTTCAAGGTGAAAAAAAAAAAAAATTTGATTTTACTTTTTATAAATAAATGATTGCTTTTAAATTCAAAGAAAGGAATACCTTCTTTCACAAATGTAAATTTTAAATAACTAGAAAATTTTGCGCGCTACGCGAGCACTAATCACCCTTCGCTTAGAAAAAAATCTACTGAGTGAAACTGCTTTGTTAAAAATTCATTTTTTTGATAATTCATCATTTTAGTTGAAAAATCTTTTTTTTCCAAAATCAACTATTTTGTTAAGATTTTTCAAAATTATTTTTTCAAATGAAAATTGAACTATTCCATGTTTAGTTGAACATGTATCTTCTTCAGTTGAAAATTCATTTACTTTATTAAAAATTATTCTTTTTTGGTAGAAAATTAATTTTTTTGGTTTAAAATTAGTTTTTCTTGTAATTGAAAATTAATTTGTTAACTAAAAAGTTAGCTATATCATGTTTGGATGAATATTAATCTTCTTCAGTTAAAAATTCAAATATATACTTGTTTAAAAATTTCTGTATATTGTTGAAACTTTTGTGTATCTTTTGTGGTAGAATATTAATGTTTTTGGTGATTAATTCACCTTTTTGGTCGATAATTCAACTATTAGGTTAAAAATGCCATTAAAAGTTAAAATATTTGGTTGAAAATTCATGTATTTTGTTAAAGATTATCCTTTTTTCGTAGAAAAATTATTTTTTTCATTAAAAATTAATTTTTCTTTTGTTGAAAATTATTGCTTTTATTAAAAATCAATTTTTTAAACTAAAAAGTTAACTTAATTTTTTGTCGAAAATTTTTTTCCATAGACATTTAATCTTTTTGGTAAAAAATTAATTTGTTTGATTGAAAATTCAATTATTTCGCGATAAATATATTTTATTTGTTTAAAATATTATTCCTCTAACTAAAAATTAAACTATTCTACTTTTTGTTGAAAATTGATCTTTTTTATTTGAAAATTCATCTATTTTGTTGAAAATTTGTCTTTTTTTGGTAGAAAATTAACATTTTTGGTTAAAAATTTCATTAAAAATTAAAATATTTGTTTGAAAATTCGTTTTTTTTTTTGTTGAAAATGAATTTTTTAATTAAAAGTGTAGCTATTTCATTTTTGCTACACAGTTGATCTTTTTCAGTTAAAAATTCACATATTTTGTTGAAAACTCGTCTTTTTAAGTCGAAAATTCAATTATTTTTGTAGAAAATGCATATTTTCGAGGTGTAAATTCAACTTTTTTTTCAAAAATTTGTCTTTATAACTTAAAAACTCTACATTTTAGATGAGATTTTTTTTTCTTCATTGATTGAAAAATCTTTCTTGGTTGAAAATGTAATTCTTCTATTGAAAATGTGTATTTTTTGGTATGATTGAACATTCTTTTCTTTTTCTTTGATGAAAACTAATTATTATTACTGAAAATGTAATAATAAAATTTAAAATTAATAAATCTTAATCAACTGAAAACGAAATTCTTAATTACACCAGAGACTCGCTATTTGAACGCGCGATCGGACGCGTTATATGAATTCCTAGAATTGCTGGTCCCTACAGTTTCTCAGGGGGCAGGGCGAGAGACGGTTGCGACTCCGCCTCTGAAGGGACGCATGCACTACAGTCTATACTACTCAGTCAAGTAGATTGCGCGATATTATGGGAACGGTTCAGGCGGCCCTGCCGGTTTACGTTTCGCTGTACGCGTTATATGAACAAGGCCATTTTCAGGCAACCCCCGAGATTGTTCATCTATCGAGTCTCTGGTGTATGTGTGTAAATTTGGCAACATTCTTTTCTTCGAGTTTTTCAAATTACCAATCGGCCTTGAGGAACAGCGACAACAATGCTTTCGATATTTTCGTGACACACCTATTTTTTAAAGAAAGAATCATAATATTCTTTGTACTTTGTAATCATTATATATTGTAAAAAATTGATTTCCATATTTAATCTCCTGATGCAAACTGTTGAACCCGGACCTATAAATTTTGAGTCGACCCGGTAACAAGCGTTGAATTCAGAAGAATTAATATTTTCAGATTTCAGCGTAAAAGTGAAGATTATTTTATTCTTTTGAATGCGCGATTTTTCCATCTGTCTAAAATGCCATTATAAGAATAGGATATCTCCGAATCTAATTCACTTCTATTCCCACAGCGACAGCCGCATAGTTTCCTATTCCCCAAAAGAGAACGTGTTTTCAATATATTTAATTCCTTCTAATTGTACCGGTAGGCACACCTCACATAGATGTTTTGTATTCCTCCGAAGTGTTCATATTTTGAGTTTATTTAATTCCTTCTAATTCGTTCACAAAATATGTGTAATAAATTGTTTTAATTCCTTCATGTGGAATATAAGTTTTGAAATTTTAATTCTATTCAATTCAAGTCTGCCTCTTTCGAATTAAAATTATTTTAATTCTCACATTTCAATAGATTTTATTTGTAATGTATTCTCCTCAATGTTAGCAAAGATTAATGCATTTTTTAAAACGTTTAAATAAATGATTAAAATATAAATAAATATAAATTTGAATCTTTTCCGAATGTATAAGTTATAAAACGATTTAATAATGAAAAAAAAAGTTAAATAAGTGCATCATAAATATGTAAATTGATAATAATATGGCCACGCTGAAAAAACCAGTTCTCGTCAGATCACTGAAGTTAAGCAGCGTTGGGCGCGGTTAGTACTAGGATGGGTGACCATTCGAGAATACTGTGTGCTGTTGGCATATCATGGGTTTGGTGAGCCCAGACTTGTAGTTATTTATAACTACAAGAAAAACTATCCACCTAGAAACACTACCCGAATTGGGTAGTGTCACGCCTACCCTGAAAGGGAAATGGCTTAATGGTATACATACATACACATAATTATTTTAAATAATTATAATAATCTTCCTTGTAGTATAATAAAAGAATAATTATTTAATAATGTTATTGAAATGTGTGATAAAATAAATAATTAATACTAAAAAAAAGGAAGAAATATAAAATTACAGTAATAATGAATGTACATTTTGTTAAATCTCTTGAAATCTTTTTAATTATTTACAAATCCTTTAAAAATAATCTCTAATTATTAATTGCTTCACTGCATAATCATTTGAATTCTCAGAAATTCTGTAAAATTTCTTGAAAATCCTTTGAAATCTACCGAAATTCGCTAAAATCTATTGAAATCTCTTAAAATCCTTTATATTTTCTTAAATCACTAAAAATGTCTTGGAATCTTTTTAAATTTCTGGCAAATCCTAAAACCTTTTTCAATTCTATTATAATAGGTTTATATTATATCACTTCGTTACAATTTATATATCTATATATTATAAAATTCTTTTGAAATATACTTCTCACCTATTTTTATTAAAAAATCACCTTTTCTATCATATATAGTTTGTATCAGTAAAATTTAATACATAATGTGTTGCTTTTTAAAAAAAAACTTTAAACATGTTCTAAGCATTGTAATTATTTATAATAGAGCACTGGTAAATATATTAATATTACATATATTAATAAAAACAAGTTTGTATAATTCTGATTGGCTCTTTCTTTATCACATGCAAATGAAAGTATAATAAATCATAAAATAAATATAATATCATAAAATATAAAATATTTATTAATGAGAAAACAATCCATAAGTTTCAATTCCATATAGCGTTCTCAAAGCGAAATTATTTTAATCTTTTCTATTCCTTCTTTTACACTCTTCTACTTTTTATTTCTTTTTAATACGCTTCCATTAAAGTTTACTACGTCGATTGAGGGGAATAGGATTTGCACTTTTTCTTTTCCCGGTGGGGGATTTTTAGACGGAGGAAAAATCGCGCATTCATAGGAATACAAATTTTTAATTCTTCTGAATTTAACGCTTGTTACCGGGGAGTCTTGTATTTTTTGCTTTTCTACATGATGGTTTTCTGTTTCTTTTAATCATGAAGTTGCAAGCAATTCAAACAATACTCCCTGCACATTATTTTAGTTCGCTAGTAGGTACCACTTTTCAATCTGAAGTTAGCGAAGTAAAATATTACGAACGGTGGCTTCAAAACAAGACAATTTCGTATTATAATAGGACGCCAAAAAAATGATGCTCAATTAAAATGGAACCATAGTTTTTACAGTGTACAACTCGATATCACATTTTCTATGAACGTGAGTTGTCGGTAAAGTAGGAATCGGTGAAGTGGTATATAGCAAAAAAGTCTATTTGAATAATAAATGATATTTATCTTTGATTTTATCCGTACAGTGTCAGATTAAATTCACCATGAAACCCGTGACTAGTGATGATGCCAGGGTTCCCGATTTTTTCGTATCTGTAAACCTGCTTGATCGTGAGAACTGAGAATAGGTATAGGAATGGCATAAGTAATCATTCGGGTGATTCAAAAATAATATTTTTTGAATCTGAAGAAATTCTCATAGAAAATTGTGAAGCAAGTAAGATGAAATTATTATTTTGTTTAACAATGACTTCAAAAATGTTAATCAGACGAAACTCAAATGGGGGCCTCTAAATCATGTCCGAGTTATAATTTGTTTTTAATTGATGAACTAAAAATATAAAACTTAGGGTAGTTTGCATATTCAGATTCTAAAATCATTTTTTTTTTTACCTTATAAAATGAATCGTCCATGTGCAAACTTCAGAGGCTCAGGAATTCTCGAAAACCGATTTTTGCGTTCAATGTCTCCTTATCTGACGAATGGCAAAAACTGGCAGAACACGATGCCCACTTATCGATTCGAGAATCAGAATGTCCGATTCGTGCCTCAGTGATTCCTATTGCGGAAAAATCGAGCGACTTCGGAGGACGTCCGTTCGTTGCTCCGACCTTCATTTATTCGAGACTTACCATAATTTTTTTTCCTTTAACCACAATGCTCTCCAATCCCTTCGATTCTACTCCTGTTTTTATTGCTCTACATAATCTTTTTTACGTTTCCCTCGAAACTGGATTCATTCCAGCTTGAACGACGGTCAAGGGTACGCTACAATCTGCAAAGTCACTAACAATTGGGCTGAAGTTCGAGACGTCTACGGTGACGGTTCCACACTAATTTTTTCGAATTTTTAGTTTTCAGTTTTTCATAAAAATGTAGGATAGTGTTTATAAAAAACATTTGCGCTTTCGATTTTTCGAATTTCGAAAAAAAATGAGAGCAAAAAAACAAATTTTTACAAAAACCTACATTTTCTCCCAAACCTGAATAATTTTTCTGGTTTTTTAAATTTTAATTGCGACACACATTATTCACGAGGTGTAAAAAAAGTTAAAAATTAATGTTCCACCACAAGAAAGTATCAAAACCGAAGAAAAGTGTCCCGGAAATGGTATAAATCCACTTTACGGTCCACTTGAAGGTGGAATTTAAAGTTTGTGCCAATTTTAAACTACATATTATTAAAGGTATAGCCTCCAGTGAATAAAATAAAAAAAACTGAAAATCTATGGAGCGGAGGGGGGTCAAATTGGACCAAAGGTGCCCCGGGAAAGAAGATAAACCCACTTATACGGTCCATTTGAAGGTAGAATTTACAATGTGTTACAATTTTAAAGTCGATATTATTAAAGGAATCACCTTCAGTAAATAAAATCGAAAAAAATAAAATAAAAATCTATGGAGCGGACGGGGGTCAAATTGGACGAAAAGTGTCCCGGAAAT
>CAKNYM010049183.1:64280-110056 GCA_932195095.1 Andricus curvator
TAATATCGACTTTAAAATTGGCACACATTGTAAATTCTACCTTCAAATGGACCGTATAAGTGGGTTTATCCTCTTTCCCGGGGTACCTTTGGTCCAGTTTGACCCCCCTCCGGTCCATAGATTTTCAATTTTTTTTATTTTATTCACTGAAGGTGATACCCTTAATAATATGTAGTTTAAAATTGGCACAAACTTTAAATTCCACCTTCAAGTGAACCGTAAAGTGGATTTATACCATTTCCGGGACACTTTTCTTCGGATTTGATACTTTCTTGTGGTGGAACATTAATTTTTAACTTTTTTTACATCTCGTGAATAATGTGTGTGGCAATTAAAATTTAAAAAACCAGAAAAATTATTCAGGTTTGGGAGAAAATGTAGGTTTTTGTAAAAATTTGTTTTTTTTGCTCTCATTTTTTTTTTGAAATTCGAAAAATCGAAAGCGCAAATGTTTTTTATAAACACTATCCTACATTGTTATGAAAAAAATATGAAAAATTGAAAACTAAAAATTCGAAAAAATTAGTGTGGAGTAGACGTCTCGAACTTCAGCCCAATTCACTAACACCTTTCTTCAGTCAAAGTGCCGACTCGCTTCTTTATTTACGAGCTATTCCTACTTTCCGTTTCAAAATAATTAAAGGAGAGATCACTAAATTTATTATGTGTAGTTGTAATACGAGGAAATGCACTTTCAGACCCTGAGTGCCTTTCGAATAATATTCTTATAATACAAATTTGAGACTGGGCAAGTGATTTTTAAAAATAAAATATAGAATTTGTTCTTTTATAAAATATACAGTCGAAGCTATCAATAAGGCCGCTACGAATAAGACCGCTTCCCCTGATCCTTGCTCGAGCTCGCTGAGACGCTTCCCCCCCTTTCACGCTTCCTTCGAAATTCCAGTCAGCCGCTACCAATAGTGCCGCCGTAGAAATCGCAATTTTTATCGTTTTTAGGAGAGTTTTTTTATATTATCCAAATATATCGAATATTAATTGTGATATTTTCATATTTTATACTATTTTTCGATATTATAAAATTCATAACATAAAAAAAACCTCATAAGAACCATAAAAATTGCGATTTCTACGGCGGCACTATTCGTAGCGGCTGACTAGAATTTTGAAGTTAGCGTGACAGTGGGGGAAGCGTCTCGATGAGCTCGAGCAAGGATCAGGGGAAGCGGTCTTATTCGTAGCGGCCTTATTGATAGCTTCGACTGTACTTAGGGGAGTGGCCATCACTGGATCGCTGTAAACAGTGAGTTTTTTCAAACATCTGAAAAATAGCTATCTAAATCAATTAGTAAACGAGCAATACAAAAAAACTGCTTTTTCGATAATGTTGTTGAAAAAATTGACAATTTGCGCATGAAATACTGGAGTTCTTGGTTCGAATCCAAGCAGATAAATTTTTTTTTCAAGTTCCACTAAAAATTTAACAGCAGCATTTTTCTTTGAGGGATCGTCATTTTACGGGGGAAAAAGCAATCAAAATGACCCGCGTTCGTCTTTGGGACCAAAAAAAGTCGAAAGTGCCGGACAATACACAATGAAACCAGATGAGGAAAAAAACAAATTAAGAAACATTGTAAAAAATAAACATATGTAATTTTTGCAAACAAAATACAATAAAGCTTTTTAGTATTAACTGTAGTTTTGATTAACAACATACAAAAACAAATTGTCAAAAAATTGCATTTTTCGGTACAAATAATTTGTTTATTCAATCACACAGTACTTGTAAGAGCTCGTGAAAGAATAGTCAAAGGCATAAGAGCTTTTTTGCCCGGATTTAATTCTTTCTCCTTTCCTACTTATACAATATTTTTTACAGTATCCTCAATATTTTGCTCTCAAGGTACAGAAAAAGTCCTACTTTTTCCAAAAAGGAATAACATTTAAGGCCAATACTATTTCGTCCAGTGTTTATGAATGAATAAACAAGCATAAAAATTAATAATAATAATCTTCGAATTCATTCATTGAAGCTCCTATGTTTTCGCTCGCTTTTCCTGATCCTTATTGGAAAATGATTCAATTTTTAAACGAAGCTTGGAATTATTTAACTTGTAACGTTTCAACATTGTGTTCATTCATTTTGATATTTTTCAAATAGAAAGCATATAATTTTCAATGTTTTTGTAATAATTAAACTTTAAAGGTTCGCAATATTTTAAATTCTTCAATTTTAAACGCTTATTATTAATATATTTATCATCTTTAAAATTTCTATAATTTCAAAGTTAAAATTATAGGCTTGATTGCGCAATTCTAAAACAGTTTATTTTTGGGGCCATGAAACTGTTTTTTTGATTCAAAAGCTTAAATTCGAAAATATGTTGTATGAAAATTCTTCATTTTTGGATGATTCCTATTTCAAATTTCAGAATGTTGTAATTTCAAACTCAAATATTTAAAATTTAAGGAAACTTTCACTATAAATCTTTCAAAATTTCATACAAGAAGCCTTGATAATCAGTTTTAAATTTAATAATTTTTGATTTGCATATTCTAAATTGTTTCATTTAAATTTTAAACGTACAAAATCGTCTCGCTTTTTTAAATTCTTTGAAATCGTTGAATATCAAATTGAAAGAGTTAATAGTGCACAATTTGCGGGTTAAAGGATTTGTAATTAAACAATTTTGAATCAAATGCCCCTGGATAAATTCAAAACAATGCAAAATTAGGACAATAATTTCTCAAATTCGAGCTTTAAAAATGAGAAGATTTTAGAACTGGACATTGAAAATTCTTCGAAATCGTAGAATATCAAAATTAAAAGACTTAATAGTTCCACAATTTTCAATTAAGAAAATAATTTCTCCAAAATATTGAATATTTCGAACTCAAAAAAAAAGTTTCGAACTGAAAGGCAATTTTGTGCAATTTCAAACATTGGAATCATAGGTATATATTGATCTTGTTTTTTATACTTTTTTTCGGTTTTAATTTTTGAGGTATTATCTCAAATTTCTCAGATTGTCAGCTGAAGGTTCAAAAAATGGATCATCTACTATTAAAAAATATTGTATTGGAAAATTTCAAAAATGAATAATAATTATGAAGGAAGCGTTAAAAATTAAGCGATTTGAAATAAAAAGTTTAAAATTGTGTAATTTCTTTAATTTTGAATGGTTACAATTTTATAGTTCTGAATCTTCATGTTGAATTTTTAATATTTTCCTTTCATAAGTTTTAATTTTGCAATTAAAATTAAAATGGTTGAATCTTAAAAATTATAATTAACAGTTTTGAAAAATTATAATTTTTAAACGATTAAAAATTTAGTTGAACTAGTGGAAATTTTAAAGGGTTTGAGTATGAAAAAGTTTTAATATCACAATTCTTGGTGACTCCAAATTTTTTCAACTTTACATCAAGTTCAGATTCGTTTCACTTTCAACATTCCGCAGTAGAAATTTTTCATTTTAAATGTTTATAATTAAAAATTACTTTTTACTCTGAATTTTTTAAAGAACAATTCAATTTTAAGTGTTTTCATTTGAACTTTTTTGCATCTTGAACAGTGAAAAGGACGGTGAATTTTTTTTTATTTTAGAAAAATTTGACTAATGGAAATGAAAATTATTTAAATTCGAAAGTTTTCAGTTTTTAATTATTCAATTTTAAACGCTTTTTGAATCAGAAATTAAAGAATTCCAAATCTTTTCCAATGAATTTGTCCAATACTCGAAACTTCAATCTGAACTTTTTCAATTTTGAGAACTTTTAATTAAAAGATTTTTTATTTCAAACACTTTATATTTTTATTTATTCAGTTTTAAACGCTCTTATTTAAAAATGATACCAGTTCAATTCCTTTTCATTCCATTCGAAATATTGTGATTTTTTATATAATTTTTTTCGAAACGTTTTCAATTCAAAATCGTTCAATATATTTTTTTTCATTCAAAACGTTTTCAAGTCCAAATTATTAATTATTGTTTCAAAATGGTTTTAAACTTAATATTAGAATTTTTTTAATAATGGATTTTTAAATTAGTTATATTTTTAAGTTTAGAAAATAAAAAAACCAGAGAAATAGAATCGCGCTTCGTGCGCGTGCATTTACTGCTAGTATTTCAATAAAAATTTAACTTCTTTTTTAAATGGAATACAAAGAACACGATAATTTCCTTTTTTTTTTAAAGGTACAGCTTTTTATCACCCGACTGTCTAGAGTTGATATAGTTCTGCTTAAAATAGAATATCATTCCTGTACTTGGGTGGTACTCTCCCGCTCATCAGAGACCCATTTACTTACAAAATGACCCTGAATTCTTCCCTTCCTTACGTTTTGTTTTGGCGAGAAATCCTTTCTCTCAAGAAACTCCAGGAATTCGATCGCCTGATCCGATTTCTTTGTTTCCTGAAAATGAAAAATTTAAACTAGTTCGGTCAAAAAGGTCCAATAAAAACAAAGCCAATTGAACAAGGATCCAATCTTCCCTGTCCATTTTAAACTTTCCAGAAACGTTTGATTACTTTTCAATATTCTTGAACAAATATTTGTAAACTATAATATTCCAGGATCAGCATTAAAAACCTTCTTAAAAAATATATTTACATTTCTCCTTCAGTCAGCAAAAACAACGACCTTAAACCCTTTTATGAAATTCGGTTTGAAAGACATTTCACTTTGACGAGTTTTTTTTATTCTATGGAATTTAAAATCGACGAGTTGGTTCGTCAAAATGTTAATGCAATTTTAATGAAAAGGACCTGATTTCCTTCCAGCCTATCAAGGTTCTCATATTCTTATTTTTTATTCATATAATGATTCAAACTTCCATTCGCTTTTATTTTGTACCTTTGCTTTTTTTACCTAATAATAAAATTATTTATATAATTATATATGTTCTTCGATTTTTTTTTCTTACTGATCGAATTACAATGTACATAGGTAAGCCTTACAAGGTTTTCAAGTGGCGAGAACTCGTCAAAGAATATAAAAAAGAAAGTATGGGATATATTAATGCATGCTGAGGGTACAGATTAAAGTACGATTGACGTACATCGTACACTAATAGACACATGTCTAAATAAATACAACTTTATTAGTTATCGCATGACCATCGATATTCTTGAATGCTACTTATTTCAGTCCCTGAAATCATTGGTACGAATACGACCTAGAGCATGTTGTCACTTTGCACCTTCAAGTCTCGTAACTATTTCAGATGATGCATCCATTCATTTTTCAGTTTTTATAGTTTTCTAATATTACATATTGCACCTCTAATCCATCATTGTTATGAATATGTAGACGATATTTTACTCAATCGTTAATTCTTCAAAATTGCGTAATTCAAATACGTTTTTACATTTTATATTTTGAAGAACGGACCAGTTAAACCATTTAAAAGGAATAGAAACATTCTAACCGAATTTCAAACGTAAATTGGAATAAATGGGTAAGCTAATTTTCAAATTGAAATTTTAATGCTTATGAAATTATTAAGCTCTCGAAATTTTGAGCCTTGAAGTTTCAAGTAGGTATAAAACCTTTTTTATAGAATTTTGAATATCCAGGCTTAAGCGAACTTTAGTAGTTTCACTCAATCTAATTTGAAATTTGTGAGAAAATATTTCAAACCAGAAGGATTGTCAATTAAGAAAAGTGTTAGCGTATCAAAACTATCCAGCTTATATCAAATTGTATCATTGTTGAAATTTGGGATAAAATTTCAACAATTAAAAATTTCTCGAGGTTTGCAAGTCCTAAGTTTGAAATGTTTAGTTATCAATAAATTTCAAAATGTACCATTTCAAGTGCAATTTTTCTGATATTTTGAATCTTAATAAACATAAAAACATCTAATTTAGCAGAACTTGAAACTTCATGAATTTAAATTAAGGTTTGATCATTCCAATTATAAACTTAAGACATTTTTACAGTCTATACATAGATGCAAACACTACAAAAAATCGGTAGCAAATTTGAAAACGTTCGAAATGAGTAGCAATGAATTGCTAAGGAAACATAATTTAATAATTTTTTAAATACATTCAGCTGGTTTTTGAGTTTGAATTAAGAAAGGTTAATATTTTCTCAATACACCATCTATTTTTTCAATGCGGCAAAAATGTGAACTCGTGAAATTAGGTAGAATGAACAGCGTTCTCATAAATTAAAATATTAAAATTATTATTGTATAAAATCTTTGATGTATAGAATTCCTGGAAATAAAACAAGAATCTAACGATCAAATTTGGACAACCACCACAAGATGCTCCTATTGCAATTCCTAAAAACAAAAAAATTTGTTTCTTTGGACAAAAAAAAAGAGGAAAGAGGAAAGAGGAAAGAGGAAAGAGGAAAGAGGAAAGAGGAAAGAGGAAAGAAAAATGAGAAGGCAACCAACCAAATCCCCTTCCCTCTCTTTTTTATTTCTTTCGTCTTTTTTATTTTTATTATTATAAAATCACAATATCTCCTAAGAAACAAATTTGTTTGTTTTTAGGAATTGCAATAGGAGCATTTTGTTGTGGTTGTCCAAATTTGAACGTTAGATTCTTGTTTTATTTTCAGGAATTCTATACATTAACTTGAGTGTTGGACGTTAAATGGGATTTTGAATTTGATTTTGGTCTAATTTAAAATTCTTAAATTTCAATAAAATCTTTGATAGAAAATAAAATAAGATTTTTCATTACTAACTTTGTAAGTGCTGCCTTAAAAATGTTGCTTCAAACAGGATAGAAGTTGAATAGTAGTCTTATTTAAAACAATTTTGTTATTCGTACCAACAAGTGAATGTAAAATTATTTGCACTATCATTTATTGCCTCCTCTGAAGATATAATAAAAATATTGATATCAATTTTTTAATAAAGTTTCTGGTGTCTATCGAAAATTGAAAATTATGGTCTTTTTGTAAATAGTTAGACATGTCCAGTCAACATAATTTTTTTAAACATAGTATTGATAGCAGACTATGTTACATGACTAACTTGCAGAAAACTCACTCAATATACATTAGAATCTACGTGGATGGTTAACAATTTTTTTAATTACTTTAAAACTTCTAAGTCGAATTTTTGGGTAGCAAATTTTCATGTAATTTTTGCTACGAATAAACAGGTTGTTTCAAAGAAGATTTTAAAGTCTTTTTTATGTTCTAAACTTACAATTTTGAGGCAGCACTTATAATCATCAGATCTATTTTTCCTAAGGCACAAAGATTATTATTTAACCTAAATTTTGAACAGAATCTAAAACTCTTTTGTCTCCATAAAACCTTTTTTGAACCACCTTATTATTAAACTGTGGATAATTTGGTTTATACCATTTTTTAAATGAAAATTTAACTATTATATTGTTGTTTGAAAATTCATCGTTGTTAGTTCAAAATTTAAATATTCATCTTTCTGCTTGAAAATTCAACAGCTTGTTTGCAATTTTGTCTCTCCCCCTTGACTGAAAAATCTTTTTAAGTTGAAAATTCAACTCATGTAATTCATCTTTTTTTAGAATACAAATTTATTCACTGAGTTAAAAGATAAACTCTTTTGTTAAAAATTATTTTTTTTTTTGTTCAAGATTTATCATTTTAATAAAAAAATTTATCTCTTCGGTTGAAAAGTGAGCTATTTTGTTGAGAATCCGTTTTTACTTTAACAGAAAATTAATTTTTTTTTCAAACTGAAAATCTAATTATTCCAGTCGAATATTCTAACATTTTAGTTAAAAATTCATCTCTTTAGATTAACATAATGCAAAATTTAAAATTTAACCATTCAATTGTATAGGTTGAAAAATTATCATTTTTAGTTGAAAATTCAACTATTCAATTCGATGGGTTCATCATTTTAGTTGAAAATTCATCACTTTAGCTGAAAAATTTCTTTTTCTGGAAAATTAATTTTTGAAACTGAAAATTCAACTATTTGGTTGAAAGTTTGTCTTTTTTAGTTGAGATTGCTTCTATTTTCTTCAAAAGACGTATTTCTTGTAGAAAATTATTCTTCATGTTTTAATATTAATCTTATTGTTTAAAACTTTATCTTTTTCGTGAAAAATTTAAGTATTCCAGTTAAGTTTTATCATTTTAGTTGAAATTCCATCTTTTTGATTTAAGATAAAAACTACTTGGTTACCAGTTACTCTTTTGTTAAAAATTCATCTATTTCAGTAAAAGATTCATCATTTTAGTTCAAAATCGAGTTCAAAATTTGTTTTTCTTGAAAATTAATTTGTTAAGTGAAAATTTAAATATTTCATTTTTGGTCGAAAACTGATCTTTTTTAGTTCAAAATTCAACTATCAAGTATCAAATAAAAATTTGTTTGAATTATTATTCAAATTCGTATACTTTAGAGACAAATTCAAGAAATTATTAATCACGTTTTCAGTTATATTTGATTATTCAATTATTTAATGGTGTCAATATATTTAAGAATATCTTATAGTAATATAACTTGTTGAAGATTTCTAAATTAAAAATATACAATACCATGTTTTCAATTCGGATTGAACAAACTTGTTTTTTAATCGTGCCTAATCCGACTTTATTAATTGAATAATATATTTCCTTTAGTAGATATAGTGATTAATTCATTTAGTCTGTTATTCTTACTCATTCATTTAGTAGATTCTTACTAATTACCAGTAAACGAACAACACTATTAGAATTAGTAGAAAACTACTACTAATTAGTAGTTTTCTACTAATTCAGATTTAGACATTAAATAAGTTTAACATTCCGAACTTTCAGATTTTAAAATATTTCCGTAGCCATGACCTGACCCTGATCTAGGATAATAAAGCTAAACTCAGAATCTAGAAAAAAGAAGAACTAAGGAACTGTATATTTAGTGAATTATCATTTTTACTATTCTAGACTCTGAATAAAAACCCTGTTACACAACCTCGCAACCCATGATTTAAAAATCTTATTAGCCACTTCAACAATACATTCTGGTCTCTGAATCCAACTTGTTCAAACTAAACTCTGTTTCAAAAATTTATAAAAAAAAGATAAACCAAGGGATAAGTATTTTGGTGAAACGGTGATCATTCCGGCAACTAAGTTTTTTTAAAGACATATTGTTAAGGAACAAAGCTTTTTTTGTATTGTTCTTTAAAAAAGTCCTGTCCCATTATTTCAATAAATTCAGTGTCTTAATTCGAAACAAAAGTTTAAACATTATTTTTGCTGACCCATCATTCTGATCTATTCATATTCTATTTTTAAAATGTTAGCAGAAGATCAAAATATAAAATACAAGAAATTACTTTATTCAAAACCAATTAATCATGTTATTAAACAATGATTCTTGTTGATGTTTATTGATCATTATTTACTCATAATTAATGAGCCGAGAAAAAGTTACACAATTCACAAATAACCGCAACTTCCTGGGTTAATATATTATGAGAAAAGATAAAGATAAACAATACAAAGTTTAAAAACAATTATGGTTGTCAATTTTGGTTGATTATCATTCATGTATAACTAAGAGTCCAAGAAAAGTAAACGAATTAAAAAAAAAAGAAAGTTTCTAGGTTAATTTAAGAAAAAAATGTTATGAACAATAATAAAATAAATAATAAAACAATTATTGATGCTAATTTTTTATAAATTATCTCATCATAACTGAAAAATCGAAGAAAAGATTAAGAATTGTAGAAAAAAAACCTAATCTTCTAGGTTTATCATTTTTTTAGATAAGATTATTATGAACAATAATAAATTGTTTAAATAATGAGGAGGACAAGAAAATCATTGGATAGTATTATCTTTCTTATTAAATGAAATTTGTGGAAAAACACTACAAAATATAATAACCCGGACAGCACACAAGATTTCCTGAACTTTCCTGGAACATTCCAATGAAAGGTTCGGAGAATTCCGAAAAATGTTCCGGGAAGGTTCCCAGAAGTAGGTAAATTAATTAAAGTTCTAGGAACGTCTTCTGATACGCGGACATCTACCTTCTTCCGAGAATCTTCCTGGAACATTATTCAAAATTTTCCGAACCTTCCATTGGAATTTTCCAGGAATGTTCAGAGAAACTTTTGTTCTATCCCGGAAACGCAAAAATACCTGTTATCTTATTTCTGCACTCATGGGTTTTCTTCGGACCCTATACAAGGTTCCTGATTCGATCCCTGAGCCGGGTATCAATGGAAATTTTTCATGTATATACTTCTACCCAGGTGAAAAAGTTATATATAATAAAAAATAATATAATATAATAATGGGGCAGAATACGTCAAGTGTTCACACCTAAAATTAATTTTTTTTTTGGTATCGGGTTGAAACTTGGCTGAATTATGGTCCTAGTGGACCTATATTAATTCACCCAACCACAGGTCCATTTATCACCCAGTTGTCAAAATACAAGGGCCTGAAGTTTTCACTTTTTCACGCGTTTTTTTTCACGTCAGTGTAACTTCTTTTAGGATGATCAGATTGAACTTTTGGGTATAGTGTTTTGGAAAGATTTTTTCATGTACTTTAAGACTGTAATAACGATATATATATTTTTTCTTCATTTATTTTTTTCAAGAATCAAAATTGAAATTGATTTTTTGTAAAAAAACCATATTAAATTTTTTTTTCTATTTCAAAAAATAGCTTTTTGGAAACTCTTTGAAATCATGTAGGATAAAAAGTGGACACAAAAGTTTTATTTTACATGATTTCAAAGAATTTAGAAAAAGCTATTTTTTTAAATAGAATTTTTTTTTAAATAGGTTTTTTTCCAAAAATCAATTTCAATTTTGATTTTCTAAAAAAAAAAATATATATATATATATATATATATATATATATATATATATATCTTTATTATAGTCTTAAAGAACATGAAAAAAACTTTCCAAAACTCTATAATAAAAGTCAATCGGAAAGTCCCGGGACGGCTGAATATTTCCTCAGATAAGATATTTTTCAGGGAGGTCAAGGTCATTCTTGAAATAACTTTCAACGAGGAATTCAATGGTGACCTTGATTTTGATCTTGACCATGACCTTCGCGGTCATCTTAAGGTTAAATTGATTTTTTTTTAATGGGGACCCCTATTTTTGACCCCGTGAACTGAGAAAGCGGAAAATTTTACGTCCAGATATGACTTTGACCAATCGAAAATTTGACCTGGAAAGGTCGTGGCAAGGTCAAACAACATACAGCAGGATGACTCGACTGGCATGTATTTTAGAAGAAAATGTCCAACGCAAGAGTTGTAGCATTTTCGGCCCCGATCGATTGTGACCTTGACATTGACTTTGACCAGGACATTTTTTTTCAAAAATGCATGCCAGTTGAGTCGTCCTGCTGTACGTTGTTTGAACTTGCCGAGACCTTCCTAGATCAAATTTTCGATTGGTCAAGGTCATATATATACGTAAAATTTTCCGCCCTCTCAGTTCCCGGGGTCAAAAATAAGGGTTCCCATTTAAAAAAATCAATTTGGCCTTGAAATGACCGCGAAGGTCATGGTCAAGATCAAAATAAAGGTCACCATTGAATTCCTCGTTGAAAGTTACTTCAAGAATGACCTTGACCTCCCTAAAAAAATATTTTATCTGAGGAAATATTCAGCGGTCCGGGACTTTTGGGATACCCGGTATAGTTGACCAAACAGTGTTATTTCTCATTTGTTTTATATAGAAAAATTTATAAATATATACGAACTATATATTATAACGTTTTCACCTGAGTACCAAGGCTCTGGTGTTTCAGAATTCACCTCCAACTGTACGTCCCCTCATAGGTGTGGAGATTCTTTGAATCTAGCTGTAAAATTTTTGAAGAAATAAATATTATAATGATTTATTAATAATAATCAAAAGTAGTTGAGACAATTTGTTACAAAAAGAAAAATATTTTTTTACATATTTTTACCCTCCCCGCCCCCAGTCATCTACCTAGAGCCTACTCACCTATTTTTTTACAATCTCGGTTCGCCATTTTTATATTTTATAAGATAAAAACCTAACAATTACGTATTTTGTTTAAAAATGATCGTAGAATCTAGTTAAATTAATAAGTTTGCCCCAAAATTTCTCTGCCGCTGGTGTTCGTTTAAACTGTTCGAATGATGCTATACAAAACATGAAGAAATAATTCTTGAGAACAATTAAAAAGGAGAAAGATAAGGTGAGGTTTACAAATATAAAAAAACTAGCTTTCCGCCGGTTTACTTGATTCGAAAATACATTAATAACCTCAGATCTAAACATTTTTTACAATAAAATACAACAATTTTGTATTAATATTAATTTTATTTGAGATCAGGTGATGGTTTAAGCAAAAAATTTGGGGAAAAAAACTATATTAAACTACTTGAAATAATTAAAGACATTGAATCAAATATTAAAAAAATACCTGAAAAGAAAATTGATGAATTTAGATCTCAATTTATGGGTTTATCTAATGATTTCTTAAGTAATCATAATCCAAAAACTTGGTTAGAAAAGGAATTGAATGAGGGTTTAATTGAAACAAAAATTTTCTTAAAAAATCATCCAGAATTAATGATCACTAAATCAGACGAAGGAAGTATTACAGTAGCGATTCATAGGGATGTTTATATTCAAAAAATGTTGCACATCTTTAATGATGCAGATAGTTTTCAATTGATTCCTAATAATCCCACCATAATGCTTCAAAAAGGGACATTTAAAATTTTAGACAGAATGAGAACTAATAAATATTTAGGTAATAATATTGAAAGATGTGATATTGATACATCGCCCAGTGGTCACAAAACCATGAACATCCCAAGAAGGTTTTTGGGACGTTCCTAGGACGTCCTATGTCAGCCCAATCAACGTCTCTAAGACGTCCAATGTCCTAAAGATGTCCTAAAGACGTCTTAAAGACATAGGACGTTCTCGAGACATCTTTTCTACTGACATAATACGTCTTAAGAACATCCCTAGGATGTCCAAAAGGCATGTTCCAAAAAACGTTTCAGGGATGTCCCGAAGACGTCTCTAGGACATCCTTAATTTGTTTGCCCTCTGGGCGAGTACTAATCTCTCATTAGCCTATGGGCTTGTTAAAGCTCACAAAGATGACTACCCTCGAGGGGTCGACCACTCCGATATTCCTCGTACACTCACGAAATATTCCCATATATTCTTTCAATATTCCCAGATATTCTTGATATTCTTTATATTCCCAAATATTCTTGATATTCCTCATATTCACAAATATTCCCTGATATTCCTACATATTCCGAAGTATTCCTTAATATTCACAAATATTCTGAAATATTAGATTCCCCAATTCCTTCCCATCCATACAGTGGTATTCGTATAGCTTTTTGCCTGGTGTCTTTGCCCAGTGATCCCAACTTTGGCATGCAGAGTAGGGTGAACCAAAATTTTTTTCTCAGATAATCATGCATATCGCCAGGAAATTTGTTCGAATCCACACAAAAATAAATCCCTTTTTTTATATTTAGAGGTGGCGCAAGCCCCATTAAATTTGACACGTATTTCCCATAAGAAAAAAATACGTTTTTGTAAATTTTATTCAAAATCGTCAATATTAGCTGAGTCGAGTTGAAACTCAACATTTATCTTCAAAATCAGCCATATAATATGAATGAAATATTATTTTATAAATATCACCCCATGAGTATGTTTTATAGGGTCCCAAATAAACCCCATAAGTGACAAAATGGGTTTCGCGAGTTTTTGGCGCTAATTATGATTTTTTTCGCTTTTTTCATGCAAATTTTTTCTAATACATAAAATATTTTTCGTTTAATATTCAATTGCTGTTTTTTTTGATATCACACTTTTTGTCCAATTTTCAATTAGAGTGATGTAAAAAAATTAATCTGAGTTAATAAAATCAATTGTTTGAAGAATTTATTATTATTTTTAATAATATTCAATTGGAATAATGCTAGCAACTTATGTTTTTTTCTGAAATGTTTAACTTTTTACCACTGTTTATGTAGTGGAGTAATAAATAATGCATGTTAGGAAAAATAGTTTTTCAAACAATTTATTATTGTTTATAATCAACTTATCTTAGATAAGTGCTAAAAAGTTGTGGTTTTTTCTGAAATTTTAAACTTTTTGTCCACTTTTCACTTAGTGACGTAATGAATAATGCAAGTTAACAAACATCCATATCACAAATTACGCAATTTGTAATTCAAGGTGAGAAATAGAATAATAATGCGTATATTTATTAAATAATATCTTATTTTAAGAAGATAAATTTCGAACAAAATACATACGATTTTAATCAAATAGTTGATTTTTCAACTAAGATGATTAATTTTCTACCAAAAAAGACGAATTTTCAACAAAATACATAAATTTGTAACCAAATAGTTGAATTTTCAACCGTAAAGATTTATTTTCTATTGAAAAGACGAATTTTCCAAAAAATCCCATACATTTTCAACGAAATAGTTTGAAGAATGAATGTGATGTTAGCCCAAATTTTATTTGAATAATTTTTAGTCTATATTTTTTTTTTTACATACCATTTATAGAGTTCCTTTTAAGAGCAATGTGATTGTAAAATTAGGAAAAGATAGATATGAAACGTTAGACAAAAAATGTGTTATTTACAAAATTAATTGCGAAGATTGCAATTCTGTTTATGTAGGGCAGACAAAAAGGGCTCTTAGACTTAGGAAAAATGAACATGAAAATAATTTTCACAGAAGTCCTAGATATCACTCAGTCCTTTTAAAACATAAGATTACACATGGTCATGACTTTAATTGGAATGATATTAAAATTCTTTAGCATGAAAGAAATCAGAAAAAGAGAGAATTCATGGAGATGTTATTTATAGAGAGAGAAGGTAACAAGGCTATCAATTTAAAGAGGGACCTCTCAAGATATAATAAAGTTTGGGATAGATTAATTAATTGGTTAAAATAATTTTCTTTGACTAGATAATAGAAAAATTTCTTTTCTATTTAACAATCAATTTCTCAAAAAATAATTTTGATTATATTAAACTGAATTAATTTTTAATTATTATTTTCTTTACAGGCTCATACCTTTAGTTATTCCCTATAAATAATCCCTGACGAGGAGGTTTAAATTTACCTCGAAACATGTTGGTCCCCCTGTAGTATAAAAAGGTCGGAAAAAGGAAAAAGTGAGAGGTTGGTTTTTGGCTGATTTTTCCCCTTTTTCTCCCTCTTTTTTCCATTATTTCTAATGAGCCGAAAAGTGTGGTTGTTTTGGAATTTTTTTTTTAATTATAAATATTTTTCCTGATTATTTTGCAAAAATGATTCGTAGTAAAATGAAATTCTTTTCAATCTTAATTTAAAAATTTGTAAATAGAGACACTAAACATATGATTCTTTCCAATCTGCAGGGTTTGCTTATGAATAATTTTAAGATTTCTTTAAATTGAGTTTACATAATTTTACCTCAATTTTTTGTAAGAAATCTTTTCGTTTATTTATTTTGAAAAAAAATAATAATAATTTGTTGTAATAAGTATGCATTGAATTTTAGTAAAATAATTTTTTTAGAAATGTATTTAAATATTTTGGATTGTTGTCTTTTCCTAATTGGAAAATTAAATAATCCTAATAGATTGGTCTTAGAATCACCTACAAATCTTATATGTTGATTTAAAAATTGCCGGAGACCAAAAAATTGCACCGGTGTTTGTTTTTTAGTTTAACTGAAAAAAAATTTATTTATGCCACTTTCCAGTTGTTTTTAATGATCCTAATATCAATTATTTTCTGGGACGTTTAAGGACTTTACGCTCTTGTGAGTTTAGCAGATCGTTTTTTTACCTCCGAACTCTAGAATCATCTGATCGGCGCCTCTACATATTAAGACTGCGGAAGTAGAATCCCACATCTCTTAAGCCAGGACACGACCTCTCACAACTTCTTATACTCAGAGCAACTACGCAAATATCTATACGGACTCGCACATAGGTACTAGGTAGGCAATCCGTAGACAAACACTTTTACCTCGGCATTCGTAGTTATGCGTTAGGGCCCACGTAGTAATGCCCCATGCACATGGCGCATGGTACATGGTACATGGTACATGGTATGTAATGGAGCCATGTTCCATGGGAGTGATCGCCTTTCGCCCGAGGCACTGCTCCTGACCTCGGCACTCGACGTTGATGCTGATTATCAGGGAGGTGTACTCCAGTGGGACCCAGTCGGACCAGGACAGGAGCGGGCGGCAAGGGCCACATTTGCACGATGGACCCTAGCCAGGGGCCTTTTGCTTTTGCTCTTGTCGTCAACGTAATGTCAATGTCAGTACTTTAGATGTTGCACTTGCTTCAGGGCGTGTCCCCCTCCAGGTCGACGACTCCCTACCTGCAGATGCTCATACATATAAAGGGGATCGAGCAGAGCTTCCTCACAGAATAACAGTCCATACCTTTCAGCGAGTACTGGAAAACCAGCAGCGCTGATCTCAGATCTCAGAAAATATCATCAAAAACCATGAAGACCCTGGTGAGTATTCAGTGGCAGGCTTAATCAGCACTTTGCCAAATCGCCAAATCACCACCCTCCAGGCATTCAAATCTTCCATTCATTCATTCATCCATCTTATTCTCAAATCCTCATCCTCAAAAGAGACAAACAATTTGTAATCATCAGTCAGGTTTTGCTGGTTTTTTTTTAATTGTCTATAAAGAAACAAATCGAAACATCCACCTTAATTTCCTTGAAATTCCTGGATGATTCATCCAAATTTCTGGGCTGCCTCCTCTAGATCAACAAGAACTAGCCAAATTTTGATATAGTTAGTGCGATACAACGGAAATTATCCAAAAATTGTTATAAGAAGGCATGCAACTTGGTATATATGTGTTCTTTTTGAATCTGAATATTTTCGTAGAGCTTTAAATTTGTTGAAAAATGGTGAAATGAGAACTTTTTCTGGGTCTCTTGAAGAAAAACAACTTTTACTTTGAACTTTTTTCCGTATCTTGTATATTGAAAAAAAAATTTTAATTATCAGAAAAACAGTTGACGTTTTGTTATTTTTTGAGTTTTTTCAAATTTCTTTCTGGATCAAACGAAAATTGTCCGCTTTTTTTTGGGAAACAAATTTTCAAAAATTATTTGGCACCCTATCCTTAATCTTTTTTCAGGTCAAACAAAATAAATTTACCAAGCTTAATGCCTGCTAAACAATTCGAGCCTATTTTGGGTGTACCGCACCGAATAATTGTAGGATTAATTTGTCAAGTTAAACAATCAATAGTCAAGAAAATTTTTTATGATGTCTTAATCATCAATATACGATCGAGAATGCGGATTTAAAAAGAGTTTTGAAAATTCTATTCAAAAATCGCTAATTTCTCAGGATGATTATGATGCTAAAATCCGAAAGCCATCAGATGAGAGTTTAAGTTTTAAAATAATAATAATAACTTTTGCTATGAAATCATTTATTTTAAATAATATTGACTGAAAAAAGTTGTCCAAATAAAGAATTAATTAAAAACTTGTGATGGTACTAATCACTATTTAAATCGTGTTTTGCATACAATTAAAAAATACCCCCCCCCCCCTACAAACAAATATCAGTATAAAAAATCGTCGAATTTTTAAATTATTCATAAAATATCCTCAGAAAAATAGAAAATTTGACTCTTAAAGAGAAATATTATTTCGTAAATATTACACTCAGAAAAAAGATTCTTTGATTCAAAGAAAATTTCTTTGACTCAAAGAAAAACATTCACTGGATCAGTCAAAGAAATATTTTTTTTGTTCTAATGAAAATTTGTCTCTAATTTTTAAATAATTTTCTTCACTTTAAAGTTTTTTTTTTTTAAAGACAAAAATTGTGTTGAAGAAACGGTTTCTTAAATTCAAGACAAATATTTTTCTGAATGTTTAATACGATGATGAGCCAAATTCTTTCCAGAAAATATCTGTAGTGTATAAAATATTGTCCAAGAATAAACAAAAATGTTCAATTTTTCAAACTATATTAATAATAAAAATTTTCAAATCTTATCTCCACTCAATTTTTCACAATTCAGAGGGTCATTTTTTGTTCGAAAATCAATCGCGGGGATTTGCAAAAAAAAATGACATAACATTCCTTCATTTCTACATTTTAATTTACCATTTTTTAATAAAGTCCTTAAAAAATGTAGAGCTCTACAAAAAATTTTGAATACAGCAATAAATATTTAATCATAATTCCAATTTTCTGATACTAGATTTAAACTTTGCAACTTTTCATACTGAAATTTTTTCTTTCTCTAGACAAACGACCTACTTAATCATTCCATTTTTTCAACCCTATACAATTTTTAATATTTATAATTCAAATTCTACATATGATATAACGACCCCAATAGGTCTTACCAATTCGGATTTCATAATCGATGATATGAAATATTTTAAATTAGAAAAAGGCTGTGGCTACGTTTTTTTACTCTTCATTTTTACAATCGATTACTTTTTTAAGGTTTCCACTTGAAAAGTTGAAAATATTTACGACATTAAATGGTTCAAATTAGATACCGTATAAACATAAACATTAAAATGTTTTGAATTTATAGAAACTTAGGATTGTTAAATTTCGAAAATCTTGAATTTCAAGTATATGGCGTGCCAAAAATAAGGACTCTAGAAAAAAAATTTGTCTACGATTTTAAGAATTGAAATGATACTATCAGTCATATTTCGTGAAAGAAAAAACATTATTTTTTATAAAAAACCGTTTCATTCTTACAAAAAATAATTATTTTAACAATAGTTTTTGTAATTGATTTTGTTCTTATTGTGGCTTCTTACAAATTTTTTTACATAGTTGAATTTGAATAAATCATGGCCCTTTCCTGGAAAACATTTCTCACCTCTCTATTGTTTCCGATTTTGAAAATAAGTGAATAATCTTTAAAAAAATTAATTGTTTGAAAAATGTTTTCTTTTAAAAGAATTGTTTTAACGATTTCGGCCATAGAAAAATTTGCTTTCAATATTGGAAGCAGTAGAGTTGTAGAGAATGTTTTCCCTAAAAAAATAAGTCATCAATTATCAAAATTCGACCATTGTTCTCGAATTGATAAGTTTAAAACTTTTTTCATAAGAAATAATTTTTTTTTTCATTCATGATACGCGACTGATAGTAATATTATTCTGATTCTTAAAATTATAGGAAAACTATTTTTTCAGAGATCTGATTTTTGGCACAACTATCTTAAAGAATTCCCTTTACTCAAAAAAAAATTTTTGAACGAAAGAAATTGTTTTCTTGTATATAGATGAAAATTTAGGGGAATCAGACAAATTTTGGTTGAATCAATAAAATATCTGATTGATGCAACCAAAGTTTTTTGTTGATTCAACCAAATAGGTGTTCAACCAAATATTTCATTGTCCAAATAATAATCATATTTTACGGTTGAACCAACAAAAGTTTTTTTGATTCATCCAAATCTTTTTCTAACTATCTAAGATATTTAGAATTTGAAAGCTTCATTTTAAATTACATACTTATTTTTAAAAGTTTTTAATTCAAATTTTTCAATTATATGAAAACATTTTCGGCAAGTCTGAAAACAATAATCTGAAAAATACAATAATTGAATCGCAAATTTTATTGTTTGAACTCTTGAAAATAGAATAATTAAATATATATTCCTGAATTGAGTTCAATATTAAAGCTATTCGTCACTTATACTGCAATTACAAGGTGTTAGTTACAATAGACGAAAACAAGACTTGCTGTAACACAATAACTTGATTTGAATAAAACAACTTTCTCGAAGAAAGAGAAATGCTAATAAGCGGTTTCCGTTTGAGAAACTTAAAACTAATAACATGTCATCTCTCACTTCAACATAAATATTAAATTCTTTTAAAAAGCATTAAATCTTTAGAATATTTTCAAACTATAAAAAATACCGCATCTGAATATAACGTAGAATATGAAATCTTAGTGAAATTGTGGAACTAAATAAGGTTGTCTTTCCTTTGCAAAACTAAATAGCACTAAAAAATAATCTTCCTAATGATATATACCAATTATATTATATAGACTCAAAAATTATTTTGGTATTAAAAGAAGATTCCTATTAAAGATGTTGGCGAAAGCTTCGGATAGGAATTCATGCCAACCCAATCCGAATTTTTCCGAAATCTGTATCCGATCCAGTATAAATCAATCCGAATCAATGTTTTCAATCCTTTTCAATAATTTTCAATCCGTATGTGCAATCAAAAATTATCCGAATTAATCCGAGCTCAAATTCATTCTGATTTACATTTCTCGTCTTTTCCCTAAAATGCGAAATAAATTAATACAACCCAATGTGAAAATCCAACTATTTTTGGTTTGAAGTGAATTGTTTTTAATTGAAAAGTCTAAATTTTTACTATTTGGTTGAAGATTTAACTATTTGAATGAAAATTCGTTTATTTTATACTTGAAAATTAATTTTCTTAACTGAAAACTGAACCAGTCAATTTTTGGCTAGAATTGATAGTTCTTAGTCGAAAACTCAACTATTAAATTTTTCATTGAGAATTCGTCTTTTTTCTTGAAAATTCAACTACTTGGTTGAAAGTTGAACTACTTTGTGAAAAACTCATTTTATTGATTGAAGATCGAACTATAATGTTTAAAATTAGTTTTTGTTTTGTTTGAAAATTAATTTTGTAACTGTAAATTTAAGTATTCCATTTTTGTTCGAAACTTTATGTACTTTGTTGTTAATTTGTCTTTTTTGGTAGTAAAGTAATTTTCTTGATGAAAAATTCAACTATTTGGTTGAACTAATTAGTTGAGAAGCAATTTTATTAGTTGAAGATCGAACTCTTTTGTTGAAAATTAAACTATTTTGTGTAAAATTCATATTTTGTGGTTGAAAATTAAACTTTTTTATAGAAAAATCGTCTTTTTGGCTTCAAAATTCAACTGTTTTTTAAAAATTAGTATTTTTAAGTTTAAAATTCTATTATTTTGGTATAAAATTCAACTATTTGGTTAAAAATTAAATTTATAGATGAAAATTCATAAATTCACGTCAAAAATCCAACTGTTTTCTAAAGAATTCGCCTTTGGTTCGAAGATTTTATTAATTTCATTGACATTTTTCTCTCCCTTGAATGAAAAATATTTCTTAGTTGAAACCTCGTCTCTTTTGGTAGAATTTTGATCTTTTTTGGTTAAAAATTAATCTGTTCTGGTTGAGAATTCAACTATTTGGCTAAAAATTAGTCTGTTTTGGTTCAATTCAACTGTTTTTTATTTAATATTAAAATCTTTCTGGGTTGAAATGCCAACTATTATATTTTTCGTTGAAAATTGACCTTTTTTGAGTAAATTCGCCTGTTTCTTCTTAAACATTAATCTGTTTTGGTTGAGAATTCAACTATTTATTTGAAAATTCGCCTTTTTGCGTTGAATTCAGCTGTTTTTTTTTCAAATTAAAATCTTTCTTAGTTGAAATACCAACTATTAGATTTTTCATTAAAAATTCACCTTTTTTTAAAGTACATTCGCCTGTTTTTTATTTAAAATTAAAAATTCTCGTTGGTTGAAAAATCAACTCTTACATTTTTTCTTAAGAATTAATCTTTTTTGATTGAAAATTCAACTGTCTAGTAAAAAATTCGTCTTCTTGGCTCAAAAATTCAACTCTTTGTTTGACAATGCAACAGTTTTTGGTTGATGTTTAATATTTTTTGTTTAAAAATTCGACCATTTGGTTGAAAATTCATTTTTTTAGGTTGAAAACTCAACTATTTTGTTGAAAATTGAACTCGTCCATTTTTGGCTGAGAATTGATCGTTTTCAGTTGGAAATTCAAACAGTAAATTTTTCATTGAGAATTTATCTTTGTTGGTTAAAAATTCAACTAAATTAGTTGAAAGTGGAACTACTTTGCTAAATATTCATTTTTAATTAAAGAATAAACTATATTGTTAATAATGATTTTTTTATAATTTGAAAATTTATTTTTTTTTAACTAGGAATTTAACTATTCCATTTTTGATTGGAAATTGATCATTTTTAGTTGAAAATGCAACTATTTGGTTGAACATTCATTTTTATAGGTAGAAAATCAACAATGTTGATTTTTTGAACAATGTCAACTGGTTTGTGGAAAATTCGTCTTTTTGGATAGAAATATCCACCCTCTGGATTGAAAATTCATCTTTTTTGTTAGAAACATTCTTGGTTAAAAAATTATCTTTCTTGGTAGAAAATGTCTTCTAAAAAGTTTTTCTTTTTACCTTGAAGACCATTTTTTTGAACTTCATCTTTGTATTTCTTTGAAAATTCATCTCTTGTGTTTCGTTGAAAATTTAGTTCTTTTGGTAGAAAATTAATCTTTTTTGATTGAAAATTCAAATGTTTTCTTGAAAATGCAATATATTTCGATTTAAAATCTTAAGCATTCCATATTGAATTTAATACGACACCTATACATTAATTTTATATCAGAGAAGTAATTCCCCTATTTTCGTGAAAAATCACCTTATTTCCCCTCTTCTGAGAGCATTTTGGGCTGTGAAGTCTGTTGAAATATGTTCGTATTTGTGACGTCACCCTTGGGAGTTCAAGCTTTGTGTGATTATCTGTGACGAAGAAGGGAAGGGGCGGCAAAAGTTTTCAAAATAGCGTGACTTAGTTTTTGAACAGATAAGAATTGCAGCGAATTGCTTTGGAATGATTTCGTATCCGAAACCTTCTCCAAGGGAAGATATCAAATCGAGATGTTTTAAATTAATTTGAACTGTTTTTTGGCTTCCAGATTGTTCTCTCTGCACTTGTTGCCCTTTCGACAGCTGAACCAGTACTTCGATATTCTTATTTTGGTGCACCCATTGGTCTTGATGGAAGAGTTTTGGACACTCCGGAGGTAGCTTATGCAAAGGCTAATCATTTGGCAGCTCATGCTTATGAATCTGCAAGAAATACGCTTGGATATCCTTATGCTTACCAGCCAATTTCTTACGCTGCAGCACCCTTCATCCCCTACCCTACATATTCCCTTGGAGCTCCCCTTGGTCCAGATGGAAGGGTTATTGACACCCCCGAGGTTGCCCAAGCCAAAGCAGCTCATCTCATTGAACATGCCAAGGTATGCTTTCTCATTTTATAGAAATTCACCTGCAATTACAATCAGCTCCCGATATAAGAACCCCCGGTTATGATATTCCTAGAATTGATGGCCTCCGCAGTTTCGTGATGAGAGAAGCTGCGGGGCCAAAAGAGAGGCGGTGATCAGTCAAGCGTGATAAACAGCATGAGGGCCGCACTCTCAGCGCGTTAGTTGCATCAGGTTGCCTCATGCGTCCAAATCCAACAGATATGGTTCACGCGGCCCTGCTTGTTTGCGTTTGGATTCCCCCGACTTTGGATCAGGGCCCCTGCAAGCCATGCCCGAAACCGTTCTTATATCGGGAGTTGAGTGTATATAGTATAATAATCTAAGATTCATTCATTCTGTCCACATGGAAGCTCCTATGTTTCCGCTCGTTTTTCGCGTATTTTTTGTCTCGCCACTTTTTCTGTCATGTCAATGTAACAGTTTATTATTATACTTTAGTTTGACATCTTACAAAATTGTCTTCCCACTTGAAGTAAAATGAAGTTGTTCCTCTTGCATGGAAATGCTTTATCGTTAATTTTATAGTTATTAATTTTGCAGTTTAGATCAAAATGGTTGAATTTTAAAAATTGTGTTGCACCATTTGAAAATACCGCTGCGAAGAACTATGGGTCCATATGAAGAACTATGGGTGTAATTATTTGTGCTTCTTTTATGGGGCCGTACTTAAATCACGTAACGGATTATAGGCCTTCTCCAAGACCCCCCCCCCCCTGTAACGAACTGTAACAAAATATTTCTAGCCCCCTCCCCCCTTTTACTGTACGTAATTTATGGTTTCCAGAAATAATAAGATATGGGACTAATGGCAATTTTTTGTATTTAAGATAATGCTTTGCAGGGTGAAAATTCATTTTCAAAATTCTCTGATTTTTCCTTGACCAATTTTTTGTTTTTTCCTAATCATTAACATTTAAATACCTGCATTTTAATCTAGTAATATTTTTAACACAAGGTCTTTTATAAACGGAATAAAACAATATTTGTGATAAAAAAATTTGTAATTTGCGAATTTATTTATTTATTTTAAACAAAAAAATGACTTGTCTACCATTGAACATGATTTTTTAACAAAATACTTGCATTTTGAACAGAATATTTAAATTTTCAACAAAATACTGGAATTTTCAACAAAATAATGAATTTTCAACCTAAAAACATGAATTTTCAACCTAAAAACAGGAATTTTCTACAAAAAAGTGCAATAGTTGATATGTCAACCAAAAATATGAAATTTCGTTTAAAAAATGAATTTTAAAACCACAAAGACGAATTTTTAATAAAATAAAGATTTTTCAGTCATGAAGAAAATTTTTTACCTAAACTGTTGAACCTTCAAGCCAAAAGACGAGTTTTCTATGTAAAAATTGAATTTTCAATCAGAAAATATGAATTTTCAGCAAAAAAATTAATTTTCAACAAAAGTAGGTAAATTTTCAACCAAAGAGTCGTTCATAAAAAAAAATTCAACAAAGTAGTTCAGCTTGTACCACGCAGTTGAATTTTCAGTTAAAAAAAGATCAATTTTCAACAAAATATTTAAACTTTCAACCAAAGAGATGAATTTTCAACTAAAAATAATGAATCTTCAACGATAAAGTAATTTCTCAACAAAGTCGTTTAACCAAAATTTTAAAATAAAATAATTGAATCCTCAAGCAAACAAGATTAATTTTCAAACAAAACATTGCATTTTTATTCAAGAAAGATGAAATTTCTACTAAAACAGATGAATTTTTAAATCAAAAAGACAAATATGAAAAAGGTTGATTTTTCATCCAAAAAAGATTTTAATTTGACTTTTCAACATTTTAATATGAGTTTTAAATAAGAAGTAAATTTTCTTCGAAGATACTTGAATTTTCAACAAAACAGTTGAATTTTTAACCAAAAAGAAAGACTTTTTAATAAAATTCCACTCCGATATTCCTGGTACACTCACTAAATATTCCCATATATTCTTTCAATACTCCGAGATATTCTTTATATTCCCAAATATTCCCTCATATTCCTAAATATTCCCTCATATTCACAAATATTCTGAAATATTATATTCCCCAATTCCACGATTCCTTCCCTTCCGTTCACCGATTGTATTTATATAGCTTTGTATCTGGTGCCTTTGCAATTATTATGCAATTATTATAAATTTCACATAAATTGAATAATAATTTACTTGTCATTCATAACTAATTTTAGATTGTTAGTTTAAAATACTTTAAATTCAAAATTGTTTAAGTTTTAATATATATTATTACTTTAATTTTGAAATTGTTTATTGTTTTATTATTACCGATTATAATGTGGAATTGTTAGGTTTTCTAAATTGATATTATTTAATTGTACATATATTTTTTTGAACTTAATAAAGTTTTAATGCATAACTATTAAATGATCTAATACAATTTAAGGGTCCTTGTATGAATTACCTAGTTGAATATTTGAACAAAGAAGATGAATTCTCAACAAATAATGTAATAGTTAATATTTTAATCACGAAAAGATTTTTATTTTAAATCAAAAACAGTTGAATTGAAAAAAAAAAGATGAAATTTCTACCAAAAGACATAAACTTTCAAATCAAGAAGACAAATTTTCAACAAGAGTTGAATTTTCAACCAAGAAAGATTTTTCAGACAATAAAGACAATAAAGCTTCATCCAAAATATTGAATTTTCAAGCCAGAAAGACGAGCTTTGAACAAAGCAGTTAATTTTCAATCAAATAGATGAATTTTCAACTAAAATTACGAATCTTTATGCAAAAAAATGAATTTTTAAGAAAGTAGTTCAAGTTTTAACGAAGGAGTTGATTTTTCAACCTAAGAAGATTAATTTTAAAAAAATGTAATAGTAGATATTTTAACCAAAAAAATTGTAATGTTAAATCAAAAACAGTTGAATTTAACCTAAAAAAGTCGAATTTTCAACAAAATACTTACATTCTCAACTAAAACAGATGAATTTTCAACCAAACAGTTGTATTTATAACAAAAAAATGGATTTTCTACCAAAAAAGAAGAATTTTCAACAAAATACATCAACTAATTTTTAACCAAATACATAGCTGAATTTTCAGCTAACAAAGATGAATTTTTTACAAAAAATGTAATAGTTAAATTTTCACTAAAAAAATAATTTTCAGCTAAAAAACGAATTTTCGACAAGATAATTAAATTTTTAACTAAAGAAATTAATTTTTAACTAAAATTATGAATCTTTAAATATAAAAATGAGTTTTTTAACAAAGTAGTTCAACTTCTACCAAGTAGTTAAGTTTTCTACCAACTTGTGGACCTTGCTACCAAATTATTGGATTGTCTACCATATTGTTAAATTTTCGAACCCAAAATAAGAATTTCCTACATAACAGTTGAATTTTTAACCCGAAAATGTGACTTTTCAACGACAAAATTAATTTTCAACTTAAACAGATTATCTTTTACCATTTTCAACCAAGATAAATTGAATTTCTACAAAAAGAGAAGAATTTTCGAATCAAAAAGACGAATGTTCCACAAAATAGTTGGATTCTCAACCAAAGAAAAATTTTTTAGTCAAGAAGGATACAAGTTTCAATTAAATTGTAGAATTTTCAAGCCAAAAAAACGGAATGGACTTTGAACCAAAAATAGTTGGATTTTCTTATTGGGTTCTAACAATTCAGTTCGCATTTAAGTAAAAAACAAAAAAAAGGGGAACGTCTGTGAAGCTTGCGATAAATAAATAGGAATTTTGATAATTTATAGACTAAAGAATAATAGTAATAGAATACACAAAGTTCGTCGGACTTCGCAACATTTGAGGCACTGAAGATATTATAACGTTGTACTAAATTGTACTAAAATTGTAACTAAATACTTATTGTTATTAACACATTTAATTATCCAAAAGTAATTTCATTAAGCTTCCACATTTATTTAATTAACAGAGTTTATATTTTATATGTAATTTCTTTTCCTAAGTTTATAAAATCTTAGCAAGATTTGGAGTGGGAGGGGACAGCAAATCTCACGGTATCTTACATGGGGGGAGAGGGGGTTAGAAATTCCAGAAAAACACCTTACGTAATTTGTGGATCACCCCTTATTTATTTGTTTATTCATTTATTATTATTTCGTGAATTTATGGTTATTTGTGGATCTCGGGACAGTGAGGGTACGTGGGTTAGCGTTTGCGGATGATAAGGTTGTTATGGCAGTGTCAATCGAAGATTTGTTAAGAATGTTGAGCAAACTAAATATAAGCATGAAGAACATAGGCCTCAAAATTAACATAAATAAAAGAAAATTATGGTGTTTGAAAAAAAGGGTGAGAATGTACATATATGTAATTTAACATACATAATTTAAATATATTCCGAAATATTGTCTCATATTTCCAAATATTCCTTCATATTCTCTCATATTCCTACATATTCTCATATTCTTCATATTCTTTGTATTCCCAAATATTCCGATATATTCTGTATGCTCCCGAATATTCTTTAGGGAATATATTCCTGGTACACGAAAAATCAGAGTGGTCGACCCCTCGCAGTTAACTTACTTTGCTCTGAAAAATTATTTGAAGAAAAATTGTCGGTTTTATCTTCCAAGTTGGCTTTTCTAGGAAGTTGTGTTTCCACAGTTAGCGCGCCCGGATTGGACAGCATGTCCTGAGACATGATGGACCGCAGGACATCTTTCATTCGTTTTAGACAAGAAAATGTTCTCTCAGCAGTATCCACTGTTACGGGGACTGTCAGAAAGATGCGGAGAGCAATGCGTAAATTTGGAAACAAACAATTAAGATTCGTTGTTTGAAGAGTATTGAAAGACTGAAAAGATTTCAGAGTTTCTTCGCCGAAATTTGCAACAAAAACGGATTTCAACATCTTAGCTTCATCCACTAGCTCATGCTGCAAGTCCGTGGGGTATCTGTTCACCAGATCATGTGGTTCTTTTTTAATTTCGTCTTCAGATAAAATGCGTAATGCCCAAAGAACAGAGAAAATTTCACAAAGTTCGTGCATTGCTTCAAACCACACAGTTTCATCGTGGATCAGATGGTCTAGGATAACGTTTCTCGTTTGAATTTTTACATCATATGCTACATTTTTATCTTTGAATTCTTTCTCGTAGACCTCGTCTGTGATTTTCTTCCACTTGCAACTGCTCTTGGTTTCCTCTTAAAGAGATTCTGGTTATCCGATGTTTCTTGCAGCGTGGTAGCTTCGTTCCAAAATTTCCCCCCACGTTCCATTATGCAGAGCTTGAAGCTCTCCAATTAAGCTTTTTAAAATCTTTTAAACCTCGAGCCTGAATTACTTTGTTTACAAATGGTTTTTAAAACTTTCACCCAAATCGATTTCATAAGTGAGAAACTTAAGCTCCGTGTATACGTTCTGGGTTCATTGACATCACCACGACATTCTGCTGTCAGATTCAATAATGAGACCTCATCTAGTGCGTCTGCCACTCCTGGAAGATGAGCAAGGGGTTTCATGTAGTAATTCCAGGCCGACCAGCGAGTTCGAGAGGTTGAATGCAGAGAGCAGTCTATTTTCTTCTTTAGTATTTCCCATCTCTGTGGACTGGAATTAAATATTGTGTACAATTTTTCTACGACAAAAAAAAGTGAGGGCAACAAGACAACTCTCAGCTGCTTTTACTCCGCTAAGGTTAAGAGAACTCCTCTGCATGGGCACCTTCCATGTTACTCCCGTTTTCATATCCTTGTCCATGATAATCTGCCAAAGGAATTTTAGATGTCTCTACTTCTGACATTATAAGCTGAGCAGTGGCTTCCCCATTTTTTGAGTACAGTCAGCAAAGGCCAATAGACGCTCTTTGGCTTTATAGGTTCTTCCATCTTCATTGGTGAAATTGACATGGTCAATTAAAAATGCAGTTTGTTCAACGTGAGCGATATCTGGAGTTGCATCCACAATCAGTAATTGATACTTTGCTTTTCGCGTTCTTGAAGAATACAATTTATTATTTCATTTGCACAAACAATCATAAATTCATTCTCAATATCTGCTGAAAAGTAATGCATCGTTATCTTTTCCCGGTACTCTTGAGAGTGGCGAATGTCTGCTATGTGGTTGTTAAGAAGCGGGTCATATTTTGCTAAAAGTTCAAGGATTCTAAAGAAGTTACGGTTGTAAGGGTTTCCAATTCTGTTACTTTCTCCGCGGAAAGCCAAACCTCTTCCAGCAAGAAACAAGGTTACTTCAAGAATTTGCATAAGGACTTCTTTCCATACTTCTCGCTCGTATTGTATGCTTATGTTCAGGCTTTTTGTCGTGTATCTTCTTCCACTTTCGTGCAGCGGAATAGCCTTCAGGTGATGCCAAAGCTGATTTTTGAGCTTGCGAAAGTTTGCTATAAATTCTGCACGGTAAACGATAAAGGTCTTTCTTCGCTCTATCCCACATAAACCATACTCGTAGCACAATCTCACCATTTCCTAGCTTCTACTTAAAAATAGAGGTCGGTACCCCACCACCTGTACAATCTTTTGGAAAACACTGAGGCAAACTTTCATGCGACTTTTTGATGTCAATGTCGATTTCAAAAGTGGGTGATCCTATATTAAAATATGATTCAATAATCGGTGGTAATGAAGGTAAGAGTCGAGAAGATGAAGGTGCAGTTAGATTATTCCTGGCATTAACCTTGGAAGCTGTTTGTAAGAGATTAAGACTGTGAACGTTATCGCCGATTGCGTGAGCATTGTCTTCATTAGACGAAGAAGGTACAGTCAAATTATCACTGGCATTATCATTGGAAGCTGTTTCTAAGAGAGTAAGACTTGAAGAATGGACAGTGTCTTTATGAGGTACCGAAGGACTTGATGTTGAAGAAAGCTCTTATGAAGCTTCAGCTTCAGACCTAGAAAACTTTAAAAAAGTAGTCCTTTTGATGCGTCCTTTTCGCGGTCTTCTTTCTCCTCTGTGCCGCCGATTTATGCTTGTAGCTCATTTTTAGCTGCAACTAAATGCTAAATAAATGTTCTCATACAACTAAACTGGCTAAAGAGTTCATAACATATTTGTTATCACTTACTTGTCTATAAAATTCCACTGCCGCTTAAGTGTTTAGGCTAAGAATGTTCCTCAGCGTCGTTCGATATTCTTTTCTGTTTACAAGACGATAGTTACTTATACCGTAGGAAGTAGAAACGTCAAAAATTTTCGAGGAAAACATGACTTTGTTCTGGCAAGATGTAAAAAACGGAAAATTCTTAATCAAATTAATGCAATTGATTTTTGGTGGATCTTGAAACAATTTATAACTAAAAGTAAAAAAAAAACTCACTGAGTCTAACTAAAATATCTAAATTTCTGGCGTTCGAAAATAAAACAAAATACAATTACAGGACCGCGGTTTTTATCTGAAAAAAGAAAAAATTGAGACTCAACATTTTTCAAGCTTATGTTTCTGTCTTATCGAAAATCATATTTTGAGAAAATCAAAGAGCGCATCAAAATGTCAATCGATGTATTCTGTTACAATGAACAACTTTTTAACTTTTTAGCAATCGATGCGTCTCGAAGATGCCAACAAATATATCATATAACTTACTATTGTATTCTCAATATTAAAACCGTTTCCCTCATATCAACAAGATAAGCAATATATTTTTTAAATTTTATAAATCGGTATTGGTAAATCATAAGAGAACATGAAAGGTTCGTCAATAGGTCATTCGACGTGTCTCGAAGACGAAAACAAGCATCTCAGATACAGTACTGTATTATTCCTAATATGAACAAAGATATAGTATTGTTATATTTTGAGCATCAAAAAAGTTTTTCTCGTATAAGCAGAATAAACCTTTTTATCTTAAACTTCACAAATCAGTTCTGGTGGCTCATAAGAAGTTTTAAAAAAATAGGCCGATTTATGCGTCTCGAAGACGCGAACAAATACACTACATATATTATTGTTGTATTTTAAAAATAAGAAAAAAGAATTCTTATATAAACAGAATAAAGCATTTTTTGGTAACTTCATAAATCGGTACTGGTAGGTCATAAAAGGTTTAATAATAGTTCGATCAACGCGTCTCAAAGATGCGAACAAAAATGGCCGATCTAGCTCAAAATACTATCAGGCATTAATAAAAAGATTGCGTTTTTGAATTGCTTGGGTCGAATTATATCGAAACATGTCAAAAATATTATCAATCATATTTATCATGTTTGAAATTTCTATAATTTAAATTTATAATTATAGTTTTTAATGCACAGTTTTAAACGAGGAGTATTCAACTTCTGCAATCAATGTACAAAGTTCATTGCAATCACTCTATTTTTACCTTGCAATCACTGCAATCAATTTGCAATTTCACAGTGCAATCACTTGCAATCATGCAATTAGTTTACACTAAATTTTGAATTTATGTTCTCTTCGATTGTAAAATAATTTAATTTTGAAGGCCTTCAAACTAAAGTTTTTGTTTTGCTTCGAAAGTATAAGTTCGAAAATTTTTTATTTTTTGGAGGTTTTCAGTTTTTATTTTCACAATGTTGTGCTTTTATATTCAAATATTAAAAATGTTTGGACAATTTGACTATTACATCTTTCACCCTTTTAAATATCAGATTGAAAACCATAATACAGTCAGTTTTAAATTAAATAGTTTTTGATTTTAATATTTGAAATGGTTTGGTTTTAATGTAAGTCAGTTTTATATTGAATATTCTAAATGGTTTGGTTTCAATTTTAACGTAAAAAATCGTCTGGTTTCTTAAATTCTTCAAAATCGTAGATTATCAAATTATAAGGCATGATATTTGCCCAATTCTCAGTTTAAAGGATTTGTCATTAAACAATTGTAATTCGAGAAAATTTGGAAGATTTAGAAGAATGAGAAGATTTTAGAACCAGGTATTGATAATTGTATTGGACGAGTACTTTTCTTCCTCACTATGATTAATTAGCAAATATATTTGCTTCCATATGAAGGAAGTGAAAATAAAAAAAATACAAGTAGGTCAATCAAAATGTCTCGAATCAAGGAGCCTTTTCTATTCTTGTATAAACTTTTAATTATGTTAATGAAAAAAGTTTTTCTGTTTAAAGCAGATTTTTCAAATTGCATAAACAGTTGCATTTAGAATCAAATAGTTGAATTTTCAACAAAAAAGTTAATTTTCAACCAAGAAAGATGAATTTTTAGTCCATAACAATGAATTTGCTATTCATGAAGAAGAATTTTTGATAAAACAGTTTGATTTTTTTACAAAAAAAGATGATTTTGAACAAAATAATTAAATTTTCAACCAAGTGATCGAATTTTCAAATAAAATAGATGAAACCTCAACCAAAAACAGTTGCATTTTCAAATAAACATTTGAATTTTCATGCAAAAAGATAAACATATCAGAAGTCAGTTGAACTTTCAACCAAAAAGTTAATTTTTAACCGAGAAAGGTGAATTTTCAATCCATAAGAATGAATTTTCTATCCACAAAAACAAATGCAAGAAAACCTAGTTCAATTTTTTATCAAAAAAGATTACTTCAACAAAATAATTGAATTTTCAACCAAACGGTCGAATTTTCAAATAAAATATATTAAAACCCAACGAAAAACAGTTGCATTTTCAACCAAATAGTTGATTTTTTAAGCCAAAAAGAAGAATTTCTTAGAAAACAGTTGAATTATCAGCCTGGAAAGTTGAATTTTCAACAAATAGATCGTTTTCAACCAATAAAGATTAATTTTAAACCAAATTGTTGAATTTTCATGCCAAAATTACGATTTTTTTTAGAAAACAGTTAAATTTTCAATAAAAAACTTAAGTCTGAAACAAGAAAGATGAATGTTCAACAAAAAAAGATGACTTTTCTACCTGAAAAGAGGAATTTTCAATCTAAAAGGATGAATTATCTGTCCAAAAAGGCGAATTTTCAACCAAACAGTTAAATATTTTTCGAAAAAAGATTAATTTTTATCAAAAATAATTGAATTTTCAATCAAATAGTGGAATTTGTAACAAAACAAAAATGAACTTTCAGCCGAAAATAGTTGGATTTTCTTCCAATTTAACCAAAAAAAAAAATTAAAAAAGGGGACATTTCTTGAAAACGGGGGGAAAAAGAGTCATTCTTTTTAAAATTGTCTATTTCAAACGCTCTTAATTAAAAATTTTGTAAGCATAAATCTTTAATGAGAAATTATTCCATTTTAATATTCTCAAATAAAGTGATACAAGTTTTTTTTAGTTTTGAATGTCAATTTTAAAGGTTTCATTGTGATTAAAATTAAAACTAAGTATGGGGAAATTCTAAAAAAAGGGGAAAAAGTCGATTAGTCGCATTTTTGTTCAAAATGTCGCATTTAAAAAAAAATCCGAGCCCCGATAATATGTACTGCAATTATTCAATTTCGAACGTTTTCAAAAGATTTCTAATTTTTTTATTTAACAAAAGAATGTACAATAGTGAGTAACCAAATTAGCTTGGAATTTTTAAGGAAAAACCTTATTTCATCGACTTCTTCCTGGAAGAAGTCGATGAAATAAGGTTGTTCCTTAAAAATTCCAAATTGTTATTTCCCAGACGTTAAATCAAGAATATTTACATCCCGAAATTTCTTTTCATAAGAAATTAGCTTATTAGAAACAATACAAATTTTCTAGGAAGCTGCCAAGACCTCTGGACGTCCTTATGGAGCCCTGGCCTTGACCTACGCTTACGGATACCCATACACTGCGCCAATTGGACCCGATGGAAATGTAATAGACACCCCAGAAGTTGCCATCGCCAAAGCCGCTCACTTCGCTGCTCACGCACAAGAAGCCGCCAACAGTAAATGAAAGAAAAATCTGAAAACCTAGCCCATAGAAATCATCTGCACCAACCAGACCAATAAAAAGTTTCTTCGTGGTTCTACTGTAGATCTGATATTGCAAATTCTTACGCTAATTAAATTTTCGCTGGTCCAAAAATAAATTCTCTATGTAAATTCGGATCTTAGGAAAATATTTATCTACGAAGGAACGGGGTCTTTTTACAAGTGTACAATGCTCAACTCATTTTCTCATGAAAAGTAGAAATATTTAGTACCATTAAACGAGTCGTAATACAATTGCGATGAAAATGACAATGCCATAACAATGTACAATTCTTCGAGTGTGACTACAATGAAGTTAAATAAATGATAATTTCACGAACTAATTCAGAACTTCAATTAATTTTATATAGATTTATATTTAAATTTATATTTACTGGTCTTCTATTGCTGAAATTGATCATTTATCGGACAAATTTGCAATTTTAAGGGCTTTTTGTGCCATTGCTAAGGCTCCTTCCCTGGTTTTATTCCCACCGATAAAACGAACCGTGTGTACAAAAACACAATCTTTGATTCCAGTGGCTTTGTCCAGGTCCTCATTTCGTAATCCGGCCCATTCTTCCGGTAAAAACATCCTGGAAAAATTGTAGATAATTAATTTTTTTTGCTATGAAAAAAATTATTTGTAGGAAACCATTTGCGGAAACTTTTCCAACTTTACTTCAGAGTAAGAAAATTATTTTAAAACTATTATTACCTGCATACAAAACTGCCTAATTGAACAGGAACTGCCTGTATCCTATACGAATCATCTTTATAAATCACGTATTTAATAACTGGATCAACATTCAATTCTTTTTCTAATTCAAACATATGTTCAGTCCAGGTAGAAGGTTGTTCCAATTCTACAATTTCCCCACTGGGATCAACCTAAAAAACCAAAAAGTGATTCAGGTAAGCGTAGTTTTCAAAAATATCTGATCAATATCAATCAATAGTTAGAGGATCAATTATTCTTCTTATAATTATAATCATTTCCCGACTTTTCCGGTAAATTTAAAAGCATCCATAATGAGTGAAGTCTCGCCTATTTCCCCGGCCTTGAAACGTAAGGATTCTTTTATTTCCACGCTGGAATGGCCCCCACCTCTACCGCGACTTTCAAGTTATTTTTGTCAAGCGACGTTTATTGCCTGCCCCAGCCTTGCATCGATGCGCCCCCTGCAAGCAACTTTTTCAACTGTCCATGTACCGAAAAGCGCGGGTCTATTTGAAATCAATAAATACTACAAATCCGACTCTCAGTTTTGTAACTCGCGGTTAATTAATTCCTAGAACTGCTGCCCCTGGCAGTTTCTCAGCTCAAGGGGCGAGAGACGGTTGCGACTCTTGCCTGAAAACACCAGAAGTGTAGCGGAAAGGCGCAGTGTGCGGGTATTCACTCGAGTATATTGCGTAATATCATGCATTCCAATTGGAAACGGTTCAGACGGCCCCGACTTGCGTAGTTGAAAATGTCGCGTCCGTTAGCGCATTTGCGCATCATGCACGCCAGTATTTTTCAAGTGTTTTTGTTGACGTACAACGTGAAAAATATAACATTATAGGTTAGCTTCTTGACATAGCAGTGCAGAAAACTTTTTGGAGAAAATATTCTAAACGTAAAAGTACGTTATAAAGGTCTGAATAAGTGTAAGTGTAGAATGCTGGGATAGGTGGAAATGTCAGACGTCAGGAAAATTAGTACATGGTACTGCAAATGCATACGCCTTTTTGGAGAAAATGTTTTAACCGTAAAGGTAAGTTATAAATGTCTGAATAGTCATATATTTCAAGTATAGAATGTATTTTCTCAGTCAAATCCCATTCTTTTGTCGATTGACGACCTTTCAGTTTCACGAAATACAAGCAACTGTCCGAAATTTGAGGTTAGAGTACCCGATCTGATACACTGACATGAAATTTTGGACATTTTATATTATTTCGTGACACTGAAAGGTCGTAAATCGACAAAAGCATGGAACATGACTGAGAAAATAGATTCTACACTTGAGAAATATTACTATTCGTACATTTATGACTTACTTTTACGTTTAGAATATTTTCTCGAAAAAGTCGTATGCATTCCCATGACGTCATGCTAAAATACTAAATTCCGGCACCTCCGGTGGGAGGTGCCGGAACTGCGCAAGTTCAAACAACCGTGTAAGGAGGAGGTGAAATAGGGGAGACGGGAAATAGGTGCGACTTCACTGTATTTATTAAATAGTTAGGGGAGACCGGGGCGAGATAAGCATAGTTATCATTTTCAGTGAAATATTTGCAATCTATAGTAGTTTTTTAAACATGTAAGTAGTTTTATACATTCTGTGAACCTTCGTGTATCAATTATATGAAGACTATTCATTTATTTTTTTAAATTAAAGATTATTTTTCCTGTCTTACTACTTAGGGAAAGGCATTTATGAATATTTGAAATTATAAATGTTTTTATTACACATACGCGGCAAACGCAGACATGTTTAGTAATTAATACTCTCTGTTTTTTATATTATTCTAAATTATTTTGAATTCTTTTCAATTCACATTGGAATTCCTGGAATTCCAGGACTTCAAAATACTACATGGAATGCAGATAAGTGAAGAAGAATTCAAGGAATTCCACGAATTTGAAGTATTCCGCATATATCGAAACCTTGAAAATAGTTTCGTTTTATTTTTAAATCTTTCAATACTGTATCGTTTGAAAGTAATTATATTTTATAATTGAAAAACAAACTAAAACCCATTATTTGTTCAATAATTAATTTTAACCTAAAATGTCCCCAATTACTTCAATAATCGTTTGAAAATAAAAAACTTTTATTAAAAACTTTAAATAATTGAATAAATTCCAATTCAAAGTCTTCAATATTAAATAAGCTGTAAATGAGGAATACTTAAAATTGTACACTTTCACAGTCTTGGAGGCTATACAAATGAAGACATTTTCATTCTTAGGCTCACAAATTTAAATAATTTCACTACTTAGCATTTAAAACTGAAAATGGATCAATTTTACAACTTGATACTGGACTATTTCCAAATTAAAAACGTTTTAAATTGAAATGTTTTTAATTTGAATTACTAAACAATTGTACAATTTCAAATTGAAAGCCTTTCAAACAAAACAATTTACAACCTTCAAAACATAAAATAAAACATTTTCAAGGAAAATTTGGCAGATTTTCTGACTTCCTGAAAATCTCCGAATTCCTTGAATTCTCTAAAATCCTTGATTTCTCTGAATTCCTTGAAATCTCGCATATTCTAAATCCCTGGAATCTTCTGAATTCCTGAAATTTCTGAAATTCGTTAAACACTCTAAAATCCCTGAAATTCTCTAAATTCAATGAAATCCTTGAATTTTCTGAATTACTAAAAAATTTCGGAATTCCTTGAATTCTCTGAAATCCTTAATTTCTCTGAATTCTTGAATATTCTGAATTGCCTAAACTCTCTGAAATCCCCGAAATTCTCTAAATTCAATGAAATCCTTGAATTTTCTGAATTACTAAAAAATTTCTGAATTCCTTGAATTCTCTGAAATACTTAATTTTTCTGAATTCTTGAATATTCTGAATTGCCTAAACTCTCTGAAAGCCCTGAAATAATCTGAATTCCTTGAAAACCTTTAATATCCTGAATTCCTTGAATATTCGGAATTCTCAGAATTCCTTGAATATTTTTAATTCTTTGCATTCTCTGAATGCGTGAAAATGTCTGAATTTCTAAAATTCTCCGAATTCCTTAAATTCTCTGAATTCCTTGAATATTCTGAAATCTTTTAATGGTCTACATTCCCTGAAATCCTTAAATATTCGAAATTGCTTGAATTTTCCGAATCCCCTGAATCCTCTAAATTTCCTGAAATCCTTGAATATTTTGATTTCCTTGAACTACCAGAATTCCTTAGATGTTCTGAATTCCTAAAATTCTCGAAATCCCCCGAATTCCTTAAATATTCTGAATTCTTTAAATTCCTTGAATTTCCTAAATGCATTTCAAATTCTCTGAATTCTCTGAAATCCTTTAATATTCCGAATTCCTTGAATTTCCTGAAATCTATAAATCCCCGGAATTCCTTAAAATCTTCTGAATTCCCAGAATTCATAGAATTTCTTGAATTCCTTCAATTATTCTAAATTGCTCTGAATCCTTTTAATTATTTTAAAGTTCTTGGAATCCAGGGAGTTCTACGAATTTAGGAAATTCCACGAATTCACGGAATTCAGATAATTCAGACCATTTAGATGAATTCAGATATATCTGGGAATTCGAAGGAATTCAGTTGATTTCAAGGAAGTTAAAAGCATTCAAAAGGATTTGAAAGAGTTTAAAGGCATTTCAAACAATTCAAAAGAATGAAAAATCATTTAAAACTTTGTATGGTAGAAATTCAACCACTTGGTTAAAAGTAGAACTACTTTGTTAAAAATTCATTGCTATGGTTGCAGATTTGTCATTTTAGTTGCAAATTCGTCTTCTTATTTGAAAAATGTACTGTTCTGTTGAAAATTCATTTTTCTTTTTCAAATATTTGATTGAAAATTCATGTATTCTGTTGAAAATCCGTTTTTTTGTTTGTTAAAAATCAATTTTTTTATCTGAAAATTGAACTATTTCATTTTTGATTGAAAATGTATTTTTTCTTAGTTGAAAATGCAACTATTTGGAAGAAAATTCAGTTATATCTGGTTAAAAATTCGACTGTGGAAAATTCAACAGTTGAGTTTTCAACAATACTGTGCGTTTTAAATTGAAAATTAAACAATTGTACAATCTAAAATTGAATCATTTTCAAATTTAGAGCATTCCAAATTTTCAAATTTTGAATTTGACTTGCTGAAAAAAGTACAATATCGAAGTTAAAGCATCTAAAATTAATAATTCACATATTTCAAAACGTAGAAATTAATCTGTGAAAAAAAAAAGAATTTGCCGTAAAAATAAAAGCTTGCAAGAACTAGGCATTCAAGTTTGAATTATTTTTAATTTGATAATGTTCCAAAGCAAATATTTCGAACTCATTGAATCTTTTTTTTTTATTTTACTGTAAAATTTGAACTTGGAATCATTGTAATCTTGTTTTATATTTGAAGCGGTGCAGTACATAACTAGATAATTAACTTTATTTTTTATAACACAACATGTTGTGTTAAAAGCATTTTTCAGAAGCTCATTTTTAATATAGTAATAAAAAGATTGGTAATTCAAAACCAGATAACTGACTCTCTGTACTTGTCTCCCATCTTCTTTTTTTAAATTGCCTAACCTCTCAACTTTTTTTAAACCCTTTTTTAGATCGTTCTGATACCGTCACACTAAATCTTTATTTTCCCGGAACAGAATAATTTTTTTTTTTATGAAAACTTTTTTATTCTTATTCAGCCACCCCAAACTTCGGGAGCCATTTTTATTATTTTCTTCAATTTACAAATGGAATTTTAGTCGCTATCCAAAGATGATTTTCCAACCCCATGAAATTTGAACCTCAAAATTCTGGAATGATTTACTCGAAACTGGTTAACTTTTTCTAATCAAACTTATTTTCTCCCAATTTAGCAACTCAATATATCGGGAGCAAGTTTTTATTTTTTGCGTCAACTGAAAATTGCACTTTTTATCGTGATTCGTAAACAAGCCTGTTCCAATTTTAGGTTCCTGTCACTTTGAACTTGTAAACTTCCACATTCTATTTCTCGGACCCGGATAATATTATTTAATCATACTTTTTTGGCTTCAATTTAGAAATGGTGATTTCGATTTTACAGAATGTTATTTCGCTCTCCTAAAAAATACCGATTTTGTTGGTTATCTAATTATGTACTGCAACCCTATATTTGTATATCATTAATTGTCAATGCAATCTTTCCCGCGTCCTGTAGCACGCGTATAATATTGCAAGTTGCAAATAATAAGCCAAGCCAGGAAAGTCAACAAGTAAAGGGGTCGTTTTAGACGAACATACGTCTTTTGTGTTGTACTATTGAAAAAAAGTTAAACTGAACTCCCTTTCACTAAAATTACTGCCATTACGTAATAAAGCTAAACAATAATTAGACAAAGGTCAATAATCAATAAACGTGTAAATTCAGATTTAATTGTGTTTGTAAACAATGACGTGGCCTTATGCAAACATGCGACCTAAATATGTAGTTACAAAATGATAATTGAATCTGAGCAACGCCCAAGATGAATTTTTTATGTTTGACAATGGGAGTGTTAGCGCGTCACATTCCCTTGCAAGAGGCTGCGTCATTATATTCAAATTAAAACAAGACACAAATGTCATATTTGATATTTTAGACATTGTAAAATATTACCACTATTTTTAATATAGAAATGACCATTAATATATATCTTTCTCCTATATTTCTTTTAAATATTTACATTTATTAGTCTTATTTTTTCTTTAAAAAATTGCCAAGTTTACTCTAAAAAAATGTAATTTGTAATTGTAATCCTTGTCTAACAAATAGGTATCACGAAAATCTCGAAAGCATTGTTGTCGCTTTTGCGCAATGCCGATTGGATAATTTTAAACAATCGAAGAAAGGAATGTTGCCAAATTCACACATATAATTAAGAATTCTGTTTCATTTGCAGGGTTAAAAAGAATTTATAAAACTGACAAAAATGTGAGATTTATTAATTTCAAATGTTATTTAACCAAAGCCAGGCGTTTTCAACCGTATTAAAATTTGTATTTTACACAAGCAAAAATAACTTTATTCTCAAATATCAACCGAAAACTTTATTTTTACAACAGGTGAAATTATTGAATTTTTAATCTGCTTCAAGTTCTGAACGCTCAAACGAACGAAATTCTTTACTGATAACTTTGTAAACTATAAAAAATGCTAGAATGTTTGTTCGTTTATATTGGAAATAATATATTATTAAATCAAAATTGTAATGCATAATTTGAATGTTCAGAACTTCAGGTAGGTACATGAGTTTTTAAAAAATTTTCATTGCATTACTTAAATTTAAATAATGATTTTTTTAAATCAAAACTCACCCCCTAAGGTTAATTTTTTCTTGTTTTATCAAAAATTTGACTTTTATTTTTAATTATATCAATCCTATAATATGAAAAATTTCTCTTTAAATTGACTGGTTTTTCATATTTTTTAAGATGAATATCTTTTAGGGAGATGAACAGAAAAATCTGAGAATTACTGAGGTTTAGCATTTGGTTACGACTAGGTTGAAGTTGGTTTTCTTGACGGCGCTATATTTAAATTTTGAAGTATTGCTTAATTTAATTTCCCTTACAAAAATGTCAATAATTGCAAATTTACTTATTACGATGTTAAACTAATAAGTTCTGTAATGAATACCTTTTAGGGCGATAAACTGAAAAATGTGAGATTTAAATGGTATTTTAAGCAGTTGAATAACCCTGTAAATTTCTCATTGGTCCTGGGGTTTTTTGGTATCCTAAAAGACCCAAAATAACGATTTTGAAAATTGCTAAAGATTGCTCTTTTGAGGTTTGAAAATTCAATACGACTAAATTAAATTTGACTTTCGTTATTAGATAGCATCAAATTTGAATTTAAAGTACTTGTTTAAATTCATTTTCTTCACAAAAAATCTCATTAATTTCAAATTTACTGATTGAAGTGTTTAATTAATGAATTCTGCATATTAAGTGACTTACAAAAACCAAAAATTTGTAAACGTTCATTATTTCGAAATTTGGAAGCTTAAAAATGCTGAAGTTTTTAAAATGTACGATAAATTTACAGGGAGATTATATCAAAGACTGTTTTAAATATCCTGTAAATCCCAGATTTTTCCATTCTTCTTCTTAAGAGGTATTCAATTTTTATCTCAAAAATATATAAAACCTTTAAAATTTCCAGTTTTAAAGTAAATTTCTCATTTGCTTAAGTATAAAAGTCATAAAAACACCGCAACCCTCGGTGGAGCTGAACCAACTTGATGTGTTTGCCTAAAATAAAAAATTTAGTTTCGTCGATTAAATCTAAAACGTAACTAAAGTTGTTGATAATTAAAACTACTCTGATTAAGACTGGACGTTGTGAATGATGCTAAAAAATGGTATATTCAAAACGTTCAAAATTGAACTATATTATTTTTAAGCAGAGAATCTCGAAATTGAATGTCAGATTAAAATTTCGAAAATAAAACAATTTCAAAATTGAATAATTTAGGATTGGAATTCTGTTGAATTTAAATAATTTTCAATTCCAAACGATTAATTAACTGATGGTTGTGTATGATTTTGTTTAGGATCTTTTTAACGAAACGGTTAAAATTTGACAATTTGAAATTGAAAACTGAAGTGAATGTTTCAAAGTTTCTGAAGTTTTAGAATTTTAAAATGTTATTACATAAAAAATTATAATACAATATTAAAATTGTTGATAATTTTTTTTTAAGATTAAAAATTAAAACTTTTTTTTATATTCAAACCCTTTAAAAGTTCATTTATTTTAAGTAAATTTAAAACCTTCAAAAATTAAAAATTTTCAAATTGGTGATTAAACATTTCAACATTTAACCATTTGATTTTTATTGCCAAATTAAAACTTATGGAAGGGAAAAATTTTAAACAATATTCCAATTTTTGAAATTGTTTTTTTTTTAAGTTGAGCTTAAGAAAAGTCAATTTTCGTTATAAGAATTATGAGTTTTAAAATTTACATACATGAACTTGCTTAAAATAAAAAAATTTAGTACTGAAATTCGACGGGTTTTTTTTTAATGTAATAAAATTAAAAAAATAACCTTAGTAAAGACAGTCTGGGTTACAATTTGAAAAAGGCAACATTTTTTTTAGAAATCCCTACTTTTAAAACGCGGTAAATGAAATCTTTTAGAAAATTCGAATCAAATTTAAATAGTGGAATGTAATTCTTCCGAAAATACTATGACAATGTAAGGGAGAGTCATATTTTATAAACGAGAAAAATAATCTGTGAATTTTAAAGAACTGTATGCAAATTAAGAGAATAATGGTATCATTCATATTGGATTTACTGGAATTTTTTCGACACATAAAATGTTCTAAATGTATGTTCTAGTAATTACGAAAATCTAGATCATTCGAAGTTTGTATGAATAAAAATAAAATTAACGGACAGAAAAAATGGGTATATAAATGCACGAACCTCAAATCGCTTTAGAAGAGCATTCTTAACGAGATTCCTGGCTGGCAACCAAACTTGGGCAAAATAATGGATAAATTCCTCAAACTCCGTTCCAACTAGAACCATAGCCTTGCGAAATTGTTCTTCGACATCAATGTCTTTCTTGTTCCATGGGGGATTCAAATTTCTTACTCTGGCGCTCAAGTTAGTGTGAATTCGATAACTGTAAAAAAATAATACCGTTTAGTACACTTTCATTAACTAAATTTACTTATAATAAATTTATTTACTAACTTTTAAAAACATTCCCAACAAAAAATTATTTACTCGTTGGATTTTAATATAATAAACAAACATACCGGGGTTCTCCCTCAAACATCGGAACTCCATTATCAATACCATCAATTTCTTGAATTAAAGTATCGTAGACCTTCCTAAAAATTGCATCAATCTCTGCTTCATCGACAACTTCTGGAATGACTTGTTTAATTATTTCTCGGCCAAAATGACAATAAACTAGACCAGCGCTGCTTAATTTTATTGTCCAGTCGTAGCCTGGCTTATTGATTACTGAACTTGCAGTTTCCTTGAAATCCCTTAAAGAAAAGATTCCAATGAAAAAATTATTCTCGTTTGTGTGATGTTATTTTTTTCTGAATGAGATACAAACGTACCTCATATGATGATCATATCGATGTTTAGAGGGATCATATTCGCCTCCTACATCAACTACCACATCACACGTTTTCAAAATTTCGGGATCTCGTGATCTGTAATTTAATACAAAAAAGTGTATTTTCTTTCAACTTTAAATTTTTAGTATTGGTCCAGTGAGGGTAATTTTGGCTGGTGACCTGAAATTGTATAACTTTGAGCGCCCATAATTAAAGCCTTTTGTCAAAAAAGGACCTAACCAGCCGAGCCAATAAAATATAAATTTTGAGAAAAATAAAAAAAGTTAATAAACATAATAAAAATGGGCAAAAACATTGAAATTTTTTACTTGCCTTTATTTCTGCATGGGTATTATTTTAATGTTTGACAATAAGATAACAGTTCATGATTTAGTTTTTACTTTTGTTTACTGAGGGGTTTTCTGATTTACTTGATTTTTTAATTTGATAAAATTATTGTCCTTTCACGTGGCTGAACATATTTTCAGTTTTTTTTGCTTCGATTCTAGCAGTTTTTATTGCATTTTAGAAGTGTTTGACAGTAACGCTTTACCCAGAACGTTACATTTTTTTTTAATAACGTTGACGCGTTACTTATTTTAAAAAGTGACGGTAACGTTACCGCGTTACAACTTTCGGGTGACTGCAATATAAAGTAACGGACGTTACTGTACGTTACTTTACCAAATTTGTGAATGGTATTTATACTACATTATATGTCATGATAACCAATCAGAAAACATAATTTAATTATATGTAGTAACACAGTTCCAAATGAGTATTGGCGTGGAGTAATAAAGAAAATATTAACTAAAAAATTCTAATAGTGTGGAAATGTTCTTTTGGAGAAGAAGAAAACAACTCAAAATATTTAAAAGTCGGAGATTTTTTACTTTAAGATATTTTAAATAAGAAGGATATTATATTAAAAAGATGAAAAAATGATTTGTGCTTAAAATTTTCATTATTTGCATGTCTCAAACCAATTTTTTTAAAGGTTCTTATTAAAATTAATCAAATATGGCTACTAAGCTTAGATAGTATGTACTTGCAAATCAAGAAAAATGGCCTGATCGAGAAAATAATTAAACTAATGATTAAAAAAGCGATTTGCAAACCGAAAAATATTTCTGATGGTTTGATCATACTCACTAAAGAAATAAGCGAATAGATATTTCAATTTTTTTAAAATAAATTGACAAATAACCAAATTGAGATAACAAATTTAAAAAAATTCCATAATTGGGTTTTTTACATGGATCGAATCCATTTTAAATAGGCGATACGTACATTCCCGATTCGAGAAAAACAAATTTCCACGCAGTTTCTTCGAAATCCGTCCGAAAATCTTAAAAACATTAAACATTAACAAAGCGGCGACGATTTGTCTGAAAATATAAAAAGTCCATTTTCACAAAAACCCTATACTTTTTGTTACCAACTTTTTTTTAAATTTGGCCTTCTATAAGGAAAAAATCATGTGAGTTTTATGTGGGTTAACCCATTTTTGTCGCCCGGAGAACTTTTTTTTCATATAATCAAATATCCGAATTTTTCTTGGAAACAACGAAAGATAAAAAAAAATTAAATATAAGTTTGCACGCCTAGAAAAGTTCTACAAGAAGTACCTCTTGCTCTTTTATGATATGCTATGTTAACGTTTTACATCGGAAATGAGCGTTTTTAATAAAAAATTATCAGATTTCAAAGATCAAAACTTTTGCAATAAAATTTACGTTTTTTTAGTTTTGTTAGCGTTTTTACCGAAAATTGGGACTTTAAAACACAAATCATTAGATTTTAAAGGTTCATTGGTATTTTAAAACAAAAATTATTATAGTTCGAACAAGATTTGAAATTTGTGAACAGTTTCAGGTTGTATTAACGTTTTTCAAAGGAAATCGGTTATTTTAAACAAAAAACGATTTCGAAAAAGTTTTTTAATTATGAACAATTTTCTTTTATGTTATATTAGTATTTTTCGTCGGAAATTATTCGTAATTTTAATAAAAAATTTTAATATTTCAAAGAGTATTGACCGAAAATTGGCATTTTGAAACACAAATCATTAG
>CAKNYM010049183.1:110066-125777 GCA_932195095.1 Andricus curvator
TCGAAGGAAATCTGTTATTTTAAACAAAAATCGAGTTCGACAAAGTTGTACAATTATGAACAATTTTCTTTTATGTTATGTTAGTATTTTTCGTCGGAAATTATTCGTATTTTTAATAAAAAATTGTAATATTTCAAAGAATATTTACCGAAAATTGGCATTTTGAAACACAAATCATTAGATTTTAAAGGTTAACTGGTATTTTAAAACAAAAAATATTATGGTTCGAACAAGATTTGCAATTTTTGAACAGTTTCAGGTTGTATTAACGTTTCTCAAAGAAAATCGGCTATTTTAAACAAAAATCGAGTTCGACAAAGGTTTACAATTATAAACAATTTTCTTTTATGTTATGTTAGTATTTTTCGTTGGAAATTGATATTTTGATTATAAAAAATTTAAGATTTTTAAAATTATCATTCAGAGGCATTAAATTTATAATTTTGTACAATTTTTTGTATGCGGTATATTTAATCTTAAAAGTCATACGATTTTTCAGACTATCATTATTCTTCAGGTTATCATTCAGTCATTAAATTCACCATTTTTGTACAGTTTTGGGTTTTTAATTGCGTTTTATCCTGGAAATTGTGACTATTAATAAAAAAGCATTGGATTTCAAAGAAGATAACGAATTTTTTAACAATCTTTGGTTATGCTTATGTTTTTCACCATAAAATTCAAGAATTTGGTAAAAAATTTCACTTGATTGAAAATCAAAAATCGAAAATTCAACTATTTACTTGAAAATTAACTTTTTTGTTGAACATTCATATTTTCGGATTTAACTTTCAACTGTTTTGTAGAAAATTTGTCTATTTTGGTAAAAATGAATCTTCTTGGTAGATATTTAATCTTTTTTAGTTAAAAATGCCACTGCTTGGTTAAAAATTAATTTCTTTTAGTTGAGAATTCAAATATTTTGTTGAAAATTCGTCTTTTTTGGTTGAATTCAACTGTTTTTAGATTAAAATTAAAATCTTTCTTGATTAAATTGAACTGTTTCTTTTATTACAATTCAAATCTTTGTGTTGAAATATCACCTATTACACCATTTAAAAATCGTCTTTTTGGTACAAAATTAATCTCCTTGTTTTTTCTCTCTGGTTGAAAACAGAAAATAAATTTAGCATCACAGTATTTCTTGGCATTTCATACCGGAAATCGGTACTGTTAATAACAAATAATTGCATTTCAAAGATTGACATTTTTTTAACAATTGTAGGTCATGGTCCCGTTTTTTATCGGAAATCGGTATAGATTTCAAGGAAGATTTACAATTTCAGAACAATTTTCGGTTATGTTAACATTTTGCACCAAAAATCGGTTATTTGAAATAAAAAGCATTAGGTTTTAATTAACAATTAAAATATTGAACAATTTTTTGTTACATTATGCTTTTCGTCTAAAATTGATATTGTTAATGAAAAGTCGTCAGAAGTTAAGATATCTGTTTTCTTCAATTATTAAAAATATTGTCCTTGCTTTTATTTTTTATTATTTTAGATAACATATACTATAAAATAAAATAAATTTCTAATCATTTTAATTTTAATAGATTAATAATAGTATAGATTTCATGGAAGATGTACAATTTTAGAACAATTCTAGGTTATGTTAATATTTTGCACCGGAAATAGTTGATTAGAAACGAAGAACATAAGATTTAAATGAATATTTACAATATTAAACAATTATTTGTTTCATTATGTTTTTCGGCTAAAATTGATATTGTTAATAAAAAATCTTCAGACGTTAAGATATCTGTTTTCTTCAACTATTAAAAATACTGTCCTTTTCTTTTTTATTATTTGAGATAACAGATAATATAACATTTTAAAAATCTAATAATGTTCATTTTATATTTTAATTTGTGTATATTTTCAAGTAAGCTCTATGGAAATCGGTATAGATTTCAAGGAAGATTGACAATTTTGCAACAATTTTCGGCTATGCTAACATTTTGCACCGGAAATCGTTTATTTGAAACAAAAAACATTAAGTTTAAAAGAAAATTTATAATATTAAACAATTTTATGTTACATCCTGTTTTTCTTATAAAATTGATGTTAATAAAAAATCATCAGAAGTTGAGATATCTCTATTTTCATCAATTATTAAAAATATTGTTCTTGCTTTTATTTTTTTATTATTTTAGATAACAGATACCATAAAATAAAATAAAAATCGAATGTTAATTTTATGTTTTAATTTCTGTATGTTATTTCTTCTTTTCAAGTAACATAAAAATGGTATTTATTTAAATTTGAAAAAAATACGACCATCTTTCTTTTCTCATATTTTATTATTATTATCGAAACAAAAAACATTAAAATGTTGCTAAGAAATCTTAAAACTGTCCACAAAATATCCTTTTAACCTATAAAATTTTTTCATCTCTACCAATTCTAAATTTTCCGTGAACGAAATGAAATAAAATAGTAATAAAATTCAAAAATCTACATCACACAAAAATGCAAAATCATTTGTATAATTGGAAATCCTACCTTACAATCGAAGCATCTTTATATTGCGGCAAATTTTTCAGCATGTAGCAGGCCAAAACTTCATCGCAATGAAATACGCCACTGTGAGTACCAATTTTGATTTTTGAAGACATAATTGAAGCCGATCTTTTCAGACCTAAACCGTTAAAAAATTTTTGTCTGACAGAATACGCACAAACGAACTTGGAAAGATGAATACTTGACACTTTTGACACTATCATTCCCAAATCACCAATCAGCCGTTTTTATAAACAAAACATATTTTTTTCAATGAATAATAGTTTTAAAAAATATATTATATAGAAATAAGTCCTCACCGGTATTTTCACAGATAATGAAACACTTCTTTCTAAAGTTCTAAAGGGACCAAAGTGATGAACAACACCGAAAAATCTGCTTTTTTAATTTAAGGTTATGTTTCTTCAACACGTGTTGGATTCGGTAATCTTCGTTCTTTTTCGCTTCTCAATTTCGCTTGGCTGGCGGAAAATTTTCGTGAGTTTGATTGGACATGTTGTGCCATGCGCGTTTAGCCTTTTCAATCTCTCTGCTTGCAGAAAATTGTTAGGTTAGTTTTGTTATCATGCTCTGAAATCGAGGAATCTTATTTTAATTTTTAATTGTACGGAAGTGTAAAGTAATAAGAAATATTTAATAATCTATTCCAAGTATCGGGAAAATGGTACAAATGACAGATTTCGAAGCAGTGGTGCTCGCTGCTGGAAAAGGATCTCGGATGATGGAAGTGACAGCTGGAAAGCCAAAATGTTTACTACCAATCGGCAATTTTCCAATGATTTGGTATCCTCTTCGGCTTTTAGAAAATGCTGGATTTTCATCAACTTTTGTTGTTGTCTCGGAATCAGCAAAAAGTGAAATAATAAACACACTAGAAAAACTTAACCTCAAAATCAAGTTGGATTTTATCGGAGTCTCCGAAGATGATTTAGGAACAGCAGATTCCATGAGGATCCTACAAGAGAAAATAAAGAAAGACTGTCTAGTAATTTCTTCTGATTTGATCGCAAATGTTGACATCACCCCGCTTTTGGATTTGTATAGAAAAAACAATGCGAGTATTGCAGCTTTAATGCTTCCTGTACCAAAAATTAGTGAGGATTGTATAATTGCTGGACCCAAAAGTAAACAGAAACCAGAAATCGATCTTATCGGTATTGAAAATACAACGAATCGACTGGTTTTTTTTGCATCAGCTTCCGATTTTGAGGAAAATGTTTTCTTATCCTCGAAACTTGCCAGGAAACACACGGATTTTAATATCCATTCGAAATTGTTGGATGCTCACCTTTATATTATTAATAAGTGGGTTTTGAACTTCTTGGCTTTTAACAAGTAAGTTTTGGTTTCATTTAAATTTATTTAAAGAAAATTTCAAATTAGATTTACATTTTAGGGTAAAATATAATAGCAGGGTAGCCACTGGACCAGGAAATCGGGAAATGACAGTAAATTCATGTTGAATTGGGAATTTTACCAATTTTTAGAAGAAAAGTCCATCCAGTCACTTGAAATATCATAAATTTCGTATCGCATGATATAATGCAATTTAAAATAATTTCGATTTAAACTTTTTTCCAATGGTACATAAGTTCAATTGTTAATTTTTTCAATTATTAAATTAATCAGTTTACAATGCGTGATACTAAAATCTTTTACTTCACCAACTTTTTAATTCAGGTTTTCATTTTTAAGCGTGCATTTTCAGTTTAAAAAATTAAAAAATGCAGTTTCGAAGACTTAAATAATCAAAAATTAAAATCGTTTGAATAAAATTTTTTGTGGATAAAAACCGTTTCAATGTGATCATCTTAAAATGTAAATTATTTAATGATTTTTAAAACTGTAGTTCGAGTCTTGAGAATTGAACAATAATTTATTTTACAAGACGATTCTGAATATTTTCAAAATTAAACAATTTATAGATTTTAACGTTGAAAAGTGAACTTTTTCAATTCGAAAGCCTTAGTAGTTAAAGAAATTGAAAAGTCCGATTGAAACTTTATAAACTATTTTCAGTTTTTAAATAATTTCTAATTAATAGATTTATAATTAAACAATTTTATTTAATTTTGAATCCTATTCAAGTATTGTTTCAGTCCAAAATATTAAATTTTTAACACATTCAATATGAACATTTTTAATTAAAAAGACATTTTTTTATTATTTAGCAATATTTAACAGTTGATTTAAAATTAGCATTATTGTAGATCAAATATTCAAAATTAAAAAATTTGAAACTGAATTGTTTGAAATAGAAAGCCTTGAATCGTTAAAATTTCAGTGTGTTAAATTTAAACTTTGAACGTTATAATTTCAATTCTTCTATTTACAAATTTTTTAATTTTGAAATCAAAGTGTTCAATTTTTGTGTAAATATAAGAATTGAACAATTATCAATTTTAAAGCGACTTGAAATTAAAATATATTAACTTAGAAGGATTTATGTATCAAAAAAGTTTGAATTTCACAATTCTTATTTTAAAAGAAAGAGAAGAAATTTTGCTATTTAATTTTCTTCCTGATTGGAAGAGGAACATTTTCGTTTTTTACATTTTTATTGATTTGAAGATGGGCAGGTTATATATTTTTAACATTCTTATTGAGTTTTAAACGAGGAAATTTTAGTTTTTCATTGTTCTTATATTGGCAGAGGAAAATTTTGTATTTTTGACGTTTTTAGTGAGTTAGAAGGGAGGAAATTTTGGTTTCTAATTTTTTATAAATTGGAAGAGGAAATGTTTTCATTTTAAAGATTTTTATAGAGTTGGAACCGACGAAAGAAGGTACTTTTAAAAAAAATATGTTGAGTTGGAAGTGAGGACATCTTGATTACAAATTTTTTCTGAATTGGAAAAGGGACTTTATTTGTTTTAAGATTTTTAACGACTTGGAAGGGAGCAAATTTTGGGTTAAATCTTTTCTGAACTGAAAGAGGAACCTTTTTTATTTTTAAGATTTTTATAGAGTTGGAACCGGCGTAATTTTGTTGTATTTTTTTCTAATTGGAAGATGCAATTTTTTCTTTTCACCATTTTTATTGAGTTGAAGGTGGTAGCTTTTTTTCAATAGTTTTTTTGAATTGAAGAGGTTAGTTTTGGTTTTAAAACACTTTTGTTGAGTTGGAAAAGCAAACTTTTTTCATTTTTAATCATATCAATCATATCATATCAATCTTTTTTCTGAATTCGAAGAGTGTAATTTTTATTTTTATTGAGTTGGAAGGGAGGAAATTTCGATTTTCAGTTTTTTCTGAATTGGAAGAGGGATTTTTTGTTTGTTTTTTAGTGACTTGGAAAGGATAAAATTTTGGTATTAATTTTTTTCTCAACTAGAAAAGGGACGTTTTATAATTTTTAAGTTTTTTTGGATCGAGTTGAAAGGGTTGAAATTTTGTTCTTCTTTTTTTTTCTAGATCTTTTATTTTTAACATTTTTATGGAGTTATTAGGGAGGAAATTTTGGTATTTAATGGTTTTTCTGAATTGGAAGAGGCCAATTTTTTCTTTTAAACATTTTGATTCAATGGACGGGGGCAAATTTGTTATTTTTAACATTCAGATGAAAGGTAGGAACTGAATTGGAAGAGGAATATGTTTTATTTTTAACATTTTTATCAATCTGAGTTCGAGAGCATTGAAGATGATAGGGTGGATTTATAATTTATAACCAGAAATCTTTGAATTGTTCAATTTATAAAAGTTAAAATTTTTGAATTGGCATTTCAATGGCATTTAATTTAAAGTTTTTTGATTGGAACGTTTTAAAAGCTTCCATTTTGTACATGTAAATTATTGAGCGTTTGAATTACAAATTTCAGAATCAACATTTTTTAAGCTTCAGTTTTCAAAGTTTAAAAATTAAAAGAGTTCCACTTTGAGTGCTTTAAGTTGCATTTCAGTTTTGATTACTTCAAATGGAAAAATTTTCAGTTTTATGAGTTCGAATTTTTTAATCTCAACGATCGTGAAAAATGTTTGCAAACCGGGATTTTTTTTCTCGATTAAAACGGTTACCCTGAATAGTAATTAAATGACTTGTATTTACAGAAGTTTTAGCTCCATAAAAGGAGACTTGTTGCCTTACGTTATTTCTAAGCAATTAACGAAGCCTCCGAAACCTGCAGTAGAAGATAAAAATAATTCCGTCGTGAAGCTCGACATAAAGGAAGACATACATCGTTTTTGCAGTGAAAATCCTCTCGAAAGTCTTGTCAGGGAAATGTCTTCTTTCAACGACTGCAATTCGAATTTAGACGATCCCTATCATGGAGATATTATAAGATGTTACGCTTACAAAATAAGCGAACAATGTGGTTTAAGGGCAAATACAATTCAAATGTACAGTTTAGCAAATGCAACGGTAGGTTCACAATTTCTAGAATTAATATTCTCATGCAAGTTTTAAATAAAAATATAAAATTAATATTAATACAAAATTTTTGTAACTGATAGTGTCTATCATCTAAAGTAATTGAAAAGCAAGGACAATATTGGTAATAATTTATGGAAATTTATGTCTTCACTTCAAGATTTGAGATAGGGTAAATGTGCCGGTGGTTGGACAACGATTCTAAGGCCGGACACGACTTTCAGAAGGCCATAAATAAAAATGTATTAAATTCTGCAAATTGTCAAAAGTAGATCAGAAATTAGATGTCAATGTCTTTCATATGACTGAACTTTTATAACATTATGACAATTTTTTTAAGAGAAAATATATATTCGTCCGGCCATTGGTACGTGCCCGGAGACTGGTGCACTTACCTATATAATTTTTCTTACAATATATAAAACAATCAATCCGTTGCGTTTTTGATCAAGAATATCAATTTCCGACGAAAAATATTAACATAGCCCAATGTTGTTTAAATATTGTAAATATTCTTAATGATTTTTTATTAAAAATATAAATTTCGACGTAAAAACACTAACGTAACATAACAAGAAAATTATTGAATATTGTAAATATTCTTTGAAATCTAATTTTTTAAATTGAAAATACCGATTTCCGAGAAAAAACACTAACATAATACGAAATATTAAAAGATTCTAAATATTATTTAAATTATAATGATTTTTTTTTTAAATAAATGATTTCCTGTGAAAAACGATAATATAACCAGAAACTGTTCAAAAATAGCAACTCTTATTCGAACTATAATGATTTTTGTTTTAAAATATGAGTTTTGGGCGTGAAAAGCTAACGTGGTCTAAAATTATTAAAAAATTATGAAGCTTTAAACTCTAATATTTGTTGTTGAAAAAAAAACAATATTCGTTATAAAACGTTATCACAATCTAAAATTGTTAAAAGTTCTGAATCTTTTCAAAATATATTTTTTGTTTGCAAAAAAAATAAAAATCTTTGACGGCATACACTTACATAATACGAAAATATTAAAAGATTCTAAATATATATTATTTAAATTATAATGATTTTGGTTTTGAATCAACGATTTCCTGTAAAAAACGTTAATATAACCAGAAACTGTACAAAAATAGCAAATCTTGTTCGAACTATAATGATTTTTGTTTTAAAATATGAGTTTTTGGCGTGAAAAGCTAACGTGGCCTAAAATTATTACAAAATTATGAAGCTTTAAAATCTAATATTTTTTCTTGAAAAAAAAAAACAATTTTTGGTATAAAACATTATCATAATCTAAAATTGTTAAAAGTTCTGAATCTTCTCAAAATCTATTTTTTTTGCATTAAAAATAAAAATCTTTGACGGCATACACTTACATAATACGAAAATATTCGAATTATGTATTATTTAAATTATAATGATTTTGGTTTTGAATAAACGTTTTTCTGTAAAAAACGTTAATATAACCAGAAACTGTTCAAAAATAACAAATCTTATTCGAACTATAATAAAAGCTAATGTGGTCTAAAATTATTGAAAAAATATGTTTTTTGTTTTGAAAAACGATTTTGTTTTTGTAAAACGTTAACATAATCTAAAATTGTTAAAAGTTCTGAATCTTCTTTAAATCTATTTTTTTTGTATTGAAAATACCAATTTCTGACGAAAAACACTAAAATAATCCAAATTTCTTAAAAGATTCTAAATCTTGTTCAAATTATAAAATTCTTAACAAATTATGAACCTTTAAAATCTAATAACATTTTATATAAAAAAACGTTAATATAACCTGAAACTGTTATAAATTGCAAGTCTTGTTCAAATGTTCGTAATTATTGTTTTAAAATACCAATTTTTGGCGTAAAACTCTAAAATATTTTAAACAAATTTTAAAGATTCTAAATCTGGTTCAAATTGTAATAATTTTTGTTTTTAAATACCTAAAATGCCAAATTTTTGTGTGTAACGATAACATAACCTAAAATTGTTTAAATTTGTGAATCTTTGTGGAAATATTTTCTTTTTATTATTTTCAAAAATACCAGTTTCTGACGAAAAACGCTAACATAAGTCAAAATTGTTAAAATATTCTATATTTTGTTCAAATTATCATGATTTTTGTTTCTAAATACCAATTTTGGGTTTAAAACGCTGAAATAACCTAAAATTGTTAAAATTTCTGAATCGTCATTGAAATCAAATTTTAGGTATTGAAAATACCAATTTTCGACGAAAAACATTAACACAATACAACATAATATTGTTAACAAAATTATGAACTTTTAAAATCTAATGATTTTTGTTTTAAAAAACCGATTTACTGTGAAAAAGGGTCATACAACCTGAAATTGCTATAAATTTCAAGCCTTGTTGAAACGTTAATGATTTTTGTTTTAAAATACCAATTTTTGGAGTAAAGCGCTCACATAACCTAAAATTGTTAAAAGTTGTGAATCGTCTTTAAAATGTAATTTTTTTATTAAAAATACAAGCTTCCGATTAAAAAAGAAGCATAATCTAATACTGTTAATCGATCCTGAATCTTGGTCAAATTATAATGATTTTTGTTTTAAAATACCAATTTTTGGTGTAAAATTCTAACGTTACCTAAAATTGTTCAAAAATTATGAAGCTTTAAAATCTAATAATTTTTTTTTAATTTCAATTGCGGGTAAAAACGCTAACAAACCCGAAAAACGCAATTTTTTGAAAATCTTTTTAATCTTTGTAATCTAATAATTCGTGATTAAAAATAACCATTTCCGGTGTAAAGCGTTAACATAAGCTAAAATTGTTGAAAATGAGGTATCTTGATGATGATTTTTGTTTGGAAATGCTCCTTTTCAGTGATAAAAAAAAACACAACATAAATTTTTTTTTAAATACTAATTTCCAACGAAAAGCACTATCAGAAAACATGTATAATATTTATAATAATTCATTAGATAATTTGTAGATATATTTTTTAAAATTTAAGATATAAAACAACTTGAAGTAATGAAAAGTCAATAGGTTTTTCACCAACAGTGACTGCGAAATTTTCGACATATATAGTGACACCACGTTTTTTAGATAGGACAAGTAATAATAAATGAATATTTTATAGATCGACAAATTGTGGAAGATCGGAAGCAACAATGTATCACCAAACTCTACTGTAAAAAGTACACAAGTTCAGGAATGTCGAATTGATAATAATGCATTTATTGATGAGCGAACTTCTTTGAAACAAAGCAACATTGGAGCGAAAGCTACCGTGGAAACAAAAACTAGAATTGCTAATAGTATATTGATGGATAACGTGACGATTAAACAAAAGTAAGGGATTTAAATTACGATTTTAAATTATCACTTCAAATATTACTGTAATCCTAAATTTTTAATATTTGAAATTTTTATATATTTACTATATTTTATTTTTCAGATGTGCGATTACTAATAGCATTCTATGCAATGGCTGTGTAATTGAAGAAGGAACAACTTTGAAAAATTGTTTGGTTGGTGCCAAGTTTACAGTCCCAAGTGGTGGAGATCATTCTCACGAAATGTTGACGGACGCGGATGAACTCATGGAAATTTAAACTTATATTTTAATAAACAATTTATGAAATTCTGTAGATGCCTGTTGTAATTAAATTAGTCATTTTTTAAGAAAGGATATTATGTGCTGCTAGTTTTTGTCCCTGAAAATAAATATTTTTTGAAAATTAAACTAGGCTCAGAAGAATTTCAAGAACATATATAAGCATAAAATAAATATTTGCAAATGCAGTTTTAAAATGGGTACAATTTGAAATTAAGAATGTTCAAACTCGGGGTGGCTACTGACCTGGAAACCCCAGAATTAGTCTGGAATTTTGAGCATCGAGAAAAAGTCGGTAATTTACTTGAAAACCGGGAATTTTTCAAATTTGTTTTTAATTTTGCTTAGGAATTGTTCTTAGTGTTACCAATAATCTCCGCTAAAATATCGAAAATCATTTTATATTTAAGATATTAAAGTTAATGTTTCGTTCAAAAATGAATGTTCCTTTTATACATAAAAGTATAATTTATAGAGCATAGATTCAAGTATGATTTTCTACCGAAAATCTAAATTATTATATTTTGGGTTTAGAATTCATTTCTTGGTTAAAAATTCTACTATTTGTTGGAGAATTTCGTTTTGTAAAGTCAACTATTTTCTTAAACTTATTTTAAAAAGAAAATAAACCCTTCTGGATTGAAAATTCATCTTTTGGTAGAAAAGTAGTGTTTTTTGGTTGAAAATTTGTCTTTTATGATTGAAAGTTAATTCTTTTTAACTGAAAAGTCTGAAAATATTTGTATGGTCTTTTATGGTTGAAGGATAATTTATTTTATTTGAAAAGGCTGCTTTTAGTCCACAATTCGTCTCTTTTGGTTAAAAATTCCACTATTTTGTTGAAAATTTAATTATTTGTTGAAAATTCAACTATTTTCTTAAACTTATTTTTAAAAGAAAATAAACCCTTCTGGATTGAAAATTCATCTTTTGGTAGAAAATTAGTCTTTTTTGGTTGAAAATTTATCTTTGAAAGTAGTCTTTTTTGGTTGAAAATTGATCTTTTATGATTGAAAGTTAATTCTTTTTAACTGAAAAGTCTGTAAATATTGTTATGGTCTTTTATGGTTTTAGGATAATTTTTTTTTATTTGAAAAGGCTGCTTTTAGTCCAGAATTCGTCTCTTTTGGTTAAAAATTCCACTATTTTGTTGAAAATTTAATTGTTTGTTGAAAATTCAACTATTTTTTAAAAAAGTAATCTTTTTGGATTGAAAATTCAACTGTTTTATCGAATATTCGTCTTTTTGAATAGAAAGTTTATTCTTTTGAATTGAAATTTCATCTTTCTTGGTTGAAAATTCAACGGTATTATAAAAGATTCGTCTTTTTGGCTTGAAAATTCGACAATTTGCTTGACTAGAGAATATGTAGGTTGAAGATTGAACTATATTTTCTTAACAAGTCACCTTTTTTGTTGAAAGTTAATTCTTTTTATTTGAAGAGTCTACTATTATATTTTTAGTGCAGAATGCATCTCTTTTAGATACACAATCTACTATTTGTTTCACAATTTAATTATTTTGTTGAAAATTTAACTGTTTTATTGAACATTTGTCTTTTCGAATAGAAAATTCATCCTTTTGGATTGAAAATTCATCTTTCTTCGTCAAAAATTCATCTCTTTCGGAAAAAAATTAGTCCCTTTTGCTTGAAAGTTCAACTATTTGTTTGTAAATCCAACTCTGGTTGAAAATTATTATTTTTTTGTTATAAAAAAATAATTTATTTTCCTGAAAAATCACCTTTTTTACCTGATTTGAGAGCATTATGAGCTAGCGTAAAGTCTGATATCACTTTTACAATAATTTAAATAACATATTTGACCTAAGAGTTCTAAAATGCTTTATTCTTTTAAAAATGTATATGATAAAGTAATTAGTATTGAATAATTGTTCATATAAAATTTTGATTTATTCTAAATTTAATGTCTTGAATTCTAATTTCAAACTTTAATTGTTAACAAAATTCTTAAATCATATTGTTACGTCACAAAAATTAAAACTTTTTTCCCGTCATCAGAAAATTGCATCAAATTGTTTAATAAATTACGCAAGTTCAAGTACCGCGCCTCTGCGCAGGCGAATTAAAACTTGTAGGGTATTCCCCACATTCTAGTAACTTTTCTTAAAAGTTGTTACGTCTCCAGCGCTGTTGTCGATTTGAAGATTGGTAATGTAGAACATCCTCTGGATTCGTTGCCGACGTAGAGTGATAAAAATCACTAACCGCGCGAACTGGTCGAGGTTCAAAATAAATGATTAACACTGCACAAAATTATTTAGAGAACAAATCAACTGTTTTTATTTAATTTCAGATTAAGGTTTAAACATTTTCACAAAGATTCCATGTTTAATTTCTCATGGAATAAGATTTCATCCGGGTTTGACATTTTAATAGTTTTATTTAATTAAATCGTTTTTAATTAAATAGTTTTTATTCGCACTTCACTTAAGTATTAACTCGACAAAAGTCGACCACGGCGAACCGTACCGAATTACCGGAGTGAGTTATGTTTTGTGGACTAGAATTTTATTCGACAGTTTTATAAAAATATTCTAAGTCCAATTCAAGTACAATAACTCAGAGACGCGAGTGTCGCAGGTTTAATGTTGGAAAGAATGCGGCGAGATACAATTATCTGACGTTTTCGATGCTCTGCACATATATTTATAATCTCGGTTTTGGTACCAAAAAAGGTGGGAATAGTCCTTCTAGCCAATAGAATTGCTGACGTCATATAATTTAATGTTTAATTAGCCAATCTCGTTAAGCACCGCCCATGCATTTCAAGCTAAAAAAATGAGATTCTAATTCTCGTAAATGCATTTTTACGATTCTTGTCGATTGACATTTTTCTGTCAAATCGCGCTATAGAACGAGATTTACGGCGTCTGAAGGGCGCCTTGTCGCTTCAACCCTTTACGTGAGTCATAATTTATCTATGCTCGCGGTCGAGATCACACGTGTGGCACTCGGAGATCGCGCGTGTCAAACTTGACTTAGATCTATATATCTATATATATTGATCTATCCGTGTGTACATAGCTATTACTAGTGATAATTTTTGTTTCCTTACTTCTATCTATTAGAAGTTATTAATTCGAGGTACAGAGAGGATTTGTCATGTAATTTCCTATTGTCAATAATTATTAATAATTATTCTGCCTAATTATAGAGCTTCATTTCAATAAAACAATTTACTGAATTTTTGTTTCATTTGAATTATTTCAAATCTTTACCGTTCTTAAAATTACCAGAAAATTACTAGCCAGTAAGTATTCAGTGATAGGGTTCTAGCGCCCTGGCAATCTAGTTCTAAAACAGCGCATGCTGTCACAAAGTTCCTAGTTTCATTCATAAGAGTTGTCCTTGAAGGCGTCGAAAAACATAAAAACGGAGCTTAAGAATGCAGGAGATGAAAGAAAATGGTGGTTAGGGTTAGCAGCCGGTAATTCGTGTGCCAGTGTACAAAATCGGATTTTATCACTTTTTTGTATAGTTAAAATATTAATGAATAAACTATGGCTCACCAATTGCTATCACTGGCTGGCAAAATAGAACGATTCGTATGTAATTCTGCACAAAAGGGACGTTTTGATCATTACCAGGTATATCGAAGTAACCTGTCATAACCTCAAATTTCATCTTGTGATATAACTCATATCCCTAATCACTACTAAAATACTAAATCATGCGTGAAAATTCATAATTTTTCAAGAGACTACCTTTAATTCTTGGTCTTCTTCCTATTTTCTTTCACTGTATTTTTTTTCTGTGTGCAATTCACGGCATGTGATTGCTTTTATTCTGCTTTTGACGTAGTGTGTTCAACAGATTGATAATTGAAATATTTATATAAAATTGATAGATATCTATCATTTTTAGAGAGACATTATTATATTGAAATCAAGGAATTTTATTATATTTAAAATTAATTATTTTTTTTAGTAAAATTATTTTATAAATTATATAGAAACATGCTCAATAATTATGTAATACTTGTGTACAGTTGAGTCAGATGATTTTCTAAATGTGTAATTGTTGAATTTTGTTAATTTGATTTTTGTGGTTATATTTATTTCAGTTATGGAGACAGTTGTCGATGCTAAATAATGGCACACGATTATCCGCTATCGAACGTTTGCAACAGAAGTGGCAGTTGTATTGTGAAAGACCCCAGAAAGGATTTGAATTCTTCTTTAGATCGGGTAAGAAAGTTTGTTTATTTTGAAGTGTCAATAACATTTATTTAAAACAGTGTTGGGTAAGTTACTTTTTTTGAGTAACTAGTTACAGTTATGTTACTTGTAACTGTTAAAAGAGACAGTTACTAGGTAAAGTAACTTCAAGTTACATGAAAAGTTACTTTTTTTCACTTCTTTAATTTTATAATTTAAAAAAATAATGTAACTAAGATGATAATTCATAAAAACTGAATTTAAAAAGACACAGGCATTAAAGTAAATAAAAAATACACAATATATTTCGGCAAGTGAACAGCAATATATTTGTCATAGGCATTTAGCCATCTGCATGCACTTACGGCTAAATGCCCAAAGTAACCTGGGCAATGACGAATTTAATTTTTAATCAATAAACATATATTTACTTGTAATCAGAAAATGCTATATCTATTGGTCGGTGTATTATTAAAATGAAAGGAGAAATCTTTTTAAAATACATAAAATTATTTTTATTACGTTATGAGACTTTCGCGCAGTTATTTCCAGAAATACTTTTTATCTGAAGTTGGATTAAACCGTTGCAAACAATTCAAAACTACAATTATCCGATGACAGATAATTGTGGTATTTAAAACCATTATACTTATCAAAATCAAAATAGTTGAATCTTTAACCAAAACAGATTAGTTTTTCTTTAACCAAACAGTTGCATTTTTAACCAAAAATGATGAAATTTCTACCAAAGATAAATTTTGAATAAAATGGACGAATTTTCAACCAATTAGTTGAGTTTTTAACCAAAAAGATGAATTTTCTACAAAAAAAGAAAGAATTTTCAATAAAATACATACATTTAATTTTCATTCAATAACGCTACATTTATTTAAAGTCAGAAAAATGCTATATATTTTTAAAGTACATAAAATTAGTTTTATTACGTTATGAGACTTTCGCGCAGTTATTCCCAGAAATACTTTTGATCTGAAGTTGGATTAAACCATTGCAAACAATTCAAAACTACAATTATCCGATGACAGATAATTGTGG
>CAKNYM010049183.1:125787-147516 GCA_932195095.1 Andricus curvator
CAATTATCCGATGACAGATAATTGTGGTATTTAAAACCATTATACTTCAAACATAAAAAAGAAGAATTTTTAACAAAATAGATGAATTTTTAATCATAAAGATGAATTTTTAACCAAAAAGATTAATTTTCTACTAAAAATTATAAATTTTCAACCAAATTTGAATAATTAAATTTTTTATTAAAACTTAGTTTTCAAGGAAAAAGATTTTTTAACAAAATGGTTAAATTTTCAAACAAAAATATGACTTTTAAACTAACATCATGAATCCTCAACTCTAGTTTTTAACAAAGCAGTTCAACTTTTCACCAAGTAGTTGAATTTTTAACCAAAAAAGATGAATTCTCGACGAGAAATATAATAGTTAATATTCTAACAACAAAAGATGAATATTTATCAAAGTAGTTGAATCTTTAACCAAAACAGATTAGTTTTTCTTTAACCAAACAGCTGCATTTTTAACGAAAAATGATGAAAAAGATAAATTTTGAATAAAATAGACGAATTTTCAACCAATTAGTTGAGTTTTTAACCAAAAAGACGAATTTTCTACAAAAAAAGAAAAATAATTTTCAACAAAGTAGATACATTTAATTTTAAATCAATAACGTTACATTTATTTAAAGTCAGAAAAATGCTATATATTTTTAAACTACATAAAATTATGTTTATTGACACGTAATACATTAACTTTTATTTTACATTAACGCTTGCATTTATTAATTTGGATTCTTGGATTAAAAATGTTTAATTTCTAAGCAGACTAAGAATAATATAATTCGGAATGTGCTTGAGATTATGAATGTTCAAATGAACGATATTTTATTGATGGCTTTATGAACTAGAAGCAGTGCTAAAATATTTGTTCATTCAAATTTGTACATTGAAAATAATAGATTATCGAAATAAGCTTGTAATGCATTATTTCAAATTACACTTCGAAGAATATTCATACATAAAATGGAATTGAAAAAATGTACTTCTTAGACTTAGATTCATGTATTTTGTAGAAAAATCGTATTTTTTGGTAGAAAATGTATTCTCTCGATTAAAAATTAATGTTTTCGGTTTAAAAGTCGTCTATTTTTTTGAAAATTCATCTCTTTTGGTAGAAATTTAATCTTTTTTGATTAAAAATGCAACTGTTTGGTTAAAAATTAATAATCTGTTTTCGTTGAGGATTCAACTATTTTGTTAAATATTCGTTTTTTGGTTTAAATATTAACTATTACATTTTTCGTCGATGATTCATCTTTTTTTTTTTTTTTGTTAAAAATTCAACTACTTGGTGAAAAGTTGAACTGCTTTGTTAAACAAATTTTAATTTGATTGAAGATTCACCATATTAGTTGAAAATTTATCTTTTTATTTAAAAATTAACCTATTTTTTTTTAATTCTTTCTTTTCTTTGGAAATTAATAGTTTTAACCGCAAATTTAACTCTTCAATTTTTTGTTGAAAATTTCTCATTTTTATTTTATAGTTAAAAATTCATATATTTTGTTAAAAATTCTTTTTTTTTTATGTTTGAAAAATAATGTTTATGCCTACTACAATTATTGAATGTCGGATAATTGTAGTTTTAAATTGTTTGCAAATTGTATCATAAAGTAATAAAAATAATTTTATGTATTTTAAAAAGATTCTCCACTTTTCTCCTCCCTTCATTTTTATAATGTACCGACCAGTAGATATAGCATTTTTATGATTTCAAGTAAATGCATCGTTGTTGATTTCAGAAACATAGTGTCTTACTTTTTCCAAGATTTGAAAGAAAGTTTAAAATTATGACGAATTGTGACTTGGAATAGGATTTTTTTTAAATTCCCTTCTTCTGTAAGGAAGGCATCCTGTAAGTTTTATGTGGGCTAAGTCATTTTTTTGTCAGGAGAATTTTTGTTCCGTAAAATCAAATTATCGCATTTTTCGCAGAAACAGCGAAAGATACGTACAACCAAATTTGAACAAAAAAGTTTGCACATCTAAAAAATAACTGCAAAAAAATTATCTTGCTCTTTTGTGATATCTGGCATCGTTTACAAAAAAAATTCGAAAATTATATTTTCAGAAAAAAATGCTCCCGGCTTAAATAATGGTTTAACCTGCATCGAGCTGATAGGCCTTCCTTAAGCAGAAAATTTTAAAAATATGGCAAAAGAAGGGAAGGTGGGCTTTTCAGAAAATATTTTCATATTTTCAAAAGTCGAAGAAAAAAAGGCAAAAGATTTACTGCAAAACCCCACATTTTTTACTTCTTGTAATATTAAAACTTATCAGAATCCGTAAAGAAAATTTGAATATCTGAATTAGGTCAAAAACTATAGAATTTTAAATAAAAAATTGGTGATTTAAAAAAAAAATTGATGTCAAGATTCAAATATCCATAACATTGTTAAAAAAAATTTCTCAAATCGGAAATATACGTGTTGCCTGATTTCCTCTAAAAACAACATATTTCGTCGCTGAGCGATTCTGCGACTTGAATTATAGAACTAGAATTATTTTTCGGCATAGCAGAATCTATTCTTATCTTTAAAATATTTCGTTTGAGTGATGAACTTTTTTAAAACCTATTTTTATTAAAAGAATAAGAAATTCCATGTAAGTTTTGTGATTTATAATTCATGATAGTATAAAATAAAAACAGTTTACAGATTATGAATGTAAATTTTTTTATTAAATTACGTAAATTGAAATATAATTTTCAAGTTTGAAAACACTTTAAATAAAAAAATAAAAAACTATTTAAAGGTCTTGGGAATTTAAAATGACGTATTACAACTTTTATTTTTTAAAAAAGTATCAGTAACATTTTACGAATTTTAAAGAAATAACGGTAATGTTATTGAAACTTTCTTTCTTCATTAATTGATAGTTTCACTTATATTATCAATTTCTGATAATTTAAATAAAAATTCAATTTGCTAAAATTGTTCTTAAATATAATTTTACGTTAAATATTCAGTCATGGATTATCAGTTTTTATTTAGGATGAATTTGCATTCAACTATCCAGCAAAAAAACCTCTCATCAGAAAACTGAACTTGACCGAACTTTGACTGTAAGACCTTTTCCGTACATTTTGTGCGGGGTCCTTTCGATTTTAATGAATTGAAAAATAATGCAAATAGAAATTAATAAAGTATTGAATGAAGTATTAAATAAAATATTCATATAAATTCTATTAAATAAACTATTAATATAAAGTATTAAACTGTAAAGCAGTTTTGTGTTTTAATGCATGCTACTTTCGAGAATCCTAAACCAAACTGAAAAGAAACTTTCTTTCTTCTCTGCAATTATTTCTTTCTCTAAAATTATTTCTTTTTCTACAATTATTTGGTATTATTAGGTGGGAAGAGACAGAATCTTAATTGTAGTGGAAAAAATGCGAAAGAAGCCGAAAAGAAAGCTGAAAATCAGCCAGGATCGAAAGGAACTCAACAACAATCCCAAGCACCTCCGAAAAGTTCCTCACCTGGTGGACCCAAGAAGGACGATCCATTCTCCTTTGGGCTTTCCGGATTCGGAGGAGGAGGTAAATCGTTCAACGAGGGTGACAAAAAATGGCTTCTCCTCGGAATTGGAGGAGGCGTTTGTGGTATTGCAATGCTCATGGCCTCGAGCTCAATGCAAAGAGAAATTACGTGGAGGGATTTTGTGAATAGGTAAACGTGACAATCTATCAAGCATTTGAAATACAATGAAGTCTCCCGTATTTCCGCGTCCTTGAAACGTAAGGATTCTTTATTTTCAAGGCTGTAGGGGCCCCCACCTCTACTGCGAGTGGGCAGGATTTTTTGTTTAAGCGACGTTCATTGGCTGCCCCGGTCTTGTATCGCTGCGCTTGCTCTAAGCAACTTTTTCAACTGCGCATGTGCCGAAAAGCGCAGTTTGATTTCGAATCAATAAATACTATCGATAATAATACAGATAAATACACCCGGCATTCCTAGAACGGCTGGCCCACGCAATTTCTCAGCTCAATGGGCGAGAGACGGTTGCGACTCTCGCCTCGGAAGGGTTGAGTGCGCGAGCATTCAGTCGAATATATTACGCAATATGATGCATTCCAAGTGGAAACGGTTCAGAAGGCCCCGATTTGCTCAGTTGAAAATGTCGCGGGCTGTTACCGCGGTTAGCGCATTCGCGTATCATGTGTGCTAGTGTTTTTCCAGTGTTTTTTTTATGCACGACAATTTGCCAACTAAAAATCAATATAATAGAATGAAAAAACGACTCAAATATTTCGCGGCAATGCTAGGCTAGGTGGAAATGTCAGCCGTCAGGAAGGTTACCACATGGGACTGCAACTGCATACGACTTTTTGGAGAAAATATTCTAAACGTAAAGGTAAGTGATAAAGGTCTGACCTTTCAGTTTCACGAAGTACAAGCAACTGTCTGAAATTTGAGGTTACCAAGTACGCGATCTGATCACTAAACTGAAATTTTGGATATTTTATTTCGTGACAGTGAAAGGTCGTGAATCGACAAAAGAATGGAACATGACTGAGAAAATAGATTCTACACTTGAGAAATATTACGATTCGTGCATTTATGACTTACGCTTAGATTTTTTTCTCGAAAAAGTCGTGTGATGTATTTTCATGACGTCATGATAAAATACTCAATGTAAATAAACGAGGGCGTTCTTCGGGCCTCTGTTTTAATTGGTCAGCCACTAACGCGGAGGATGTTGACGGAACTGCGCAATTTGAAATAGGGGGGACTTGAAATAAAGGAGACTTCACTGTATTCTAATATTTTGTTTACTAAATTAAAATTAAATTTATTTCAGTTATTTGAACAAAGGTGTAGTGGATAAATTAGAAGTTGTTAATAAAAAGTGGGTCCGCGTTCGACTCGTGCCCGGTGCCTCAGCTGATGGCTCAGTAAGTTTTTAAATAATGTATTCTTATATTTACAGTGGTGTAGTCGGGGCCTGGCGCCGCCAGTGTACTTTTTTGAAGGCCTGGCGGCGCCACAGTGGTCCAGGAACGACAAAAAGTTGGTCAAAAGTCTAAATTTAATTTGATTTTTACAAAAATTGGTACTTTGATATAATGAAGGTCACTGATAACGAATTTGATACAAAAAATTCAAAATTCAAAATGGCGGATAAAAAATGCCGACGAAAAATTGGATTTAAAAAAAAATTTAAACAAAGATTGGTAATTTGGGATTTTTAAAGATTCTTATAACAAATATATATATACCATTAAACCATTTCCCTTTCAGGGTAGGCGTGACACTACCCGATTCGGGTAGTGTTTCTAGGTTTTTCTTGTAGTTATAAATAACTACAAGTGTGGGCTCACCACACCCACGATGTGCCAACAGCACTCATGTCAGTATTCTTGAATGGTCACCCATCCAAGTACTAACCGCGTCCAACGCTGCTTAACTTCAGTGATCTGACGAGAACTGGGTTTTTCAGCGTGGTATGGCCGTTGGCCATATATATATTACAATTATATTATATTATTATTATTATATATATTACAAAAAATTCAAGAATACTTATAAACGAAAATTATAGATTCTAATCGGTTAATTAAATGTAATATAAACATTTCAGAAAAATATCACCATGATTCAAAACATGAAAAGATAACGAAAAGTCGTATTTTAGCGTACTTACATAGAAAAAGATTTAATTTTTGTCTTTAAATTATTTTTTTCACACTCTGACACGTCTGCACAATTTTCTTCTAAAAAACATGTCACAAAATTTCCGTGACCCATTTCACGATAAAAACTAAAGAGATGTGCATTTGTTTTAATCCTTTCCATTTTTAACTCGTTAAAGTGGAATTGGGCAAAATATGAATGTAGGAACGAGATTTTCCCGTGTTTTCATGAAAAGAATTTTCTCAAGACTGAGAAGAGTTGTGATTTTAAAACCAAAAGTAGAAGGCCAAACAAATTTGTTCACAATGTACAGTGCGGATATGATCCAGGAAAGATTTTTGGAAAAGGTGTTCAATAAGAATACCCATTTTCTTCTTAATATTTATATCTTTATTGACGCTATGTCTTATTCCAACTAAAGTAATGAACATAAAAAAACGTTTCGCGACATAAAAAAGACATAAAAAAGGTTTGTCCGAGGGCTTTGCGAGGCACCTGTCTCAATGCAGTTATGATCAGGTAACAGGTAGATTGAAGGTTACCTTTAACAGAATTTCTCACAACTTCGTATATTTTTTCTTTAATAACTTTTTAGAATGATTTTATAGCAATAGGGCAACAAGTATAAAAAAAAATGTTATGTTATAAATGATTGTTAAAATTGATTAAAGTAACATCAAAAAATATTATTTCACTTCAGAATTTGTCCTTCCAAATAAAAACAAGCTGAAAACGGCTAAAATTAATTTAAAAACTATAAATAATTCGTTCTAAAATGTATAAGTGCAATGCTGCACATATACCGTGCATTATATTTTTTTTTATAAATTAACGTTCTACACTAATTCCCAGCATTTCCCGGCTCTAATTTTTAAATGAAACTTCACTCACATATCTTCAGAATGCTTCCACGACCTCACTTTTTTTGGCAAGGTTTGGCAAAATTGCATATTTATTATGAAAGTTTTAGTTTTAATCTCATTTTTAGCCATTAAGCTTAGTTAAATAACATTATTAATGTTTATAAAAATATTATTCTAAACGTCATATTAAGTAAGATCATATAATATGCGGCAAATATAAATCATATTTGTTAAAAATTTTGTTATTACTTTTCACACAGCATCACTCAAATTAAGTAATGGATAATCAATTGAAATCGATTTTCCGAGTTGGGTAACTTTCAGGGGTTCAAAAATGTTGAAAACAAAAAATGTTAGTACACTTTTCTTTTTGCTTTCATGATGTTTACGTATTGCTAAATAAATTTATCAATTCATTTTCTTGAAATTTTAAAGTTGAAAAATCGACTTTTTACCAACTTTGTGTGGCTTCTGGCCCACTGTGGCGGCGCGGCGCCAAGCTACTTTCTTGTCACATGGACAATTTTTTCAGTTATGTGCCATCCATAAACTACGTTACCAATTTTGGGATTTTTTGATTAATGTAGATAACATATTTAATTCAGTACGAAACACTTTAAATTCCTAAGATTTCGAGCCGAAATATATTGCATTTTCAACCAAATAGTTGAATTTTCAAGAAAAAAAAATTCCTACCCAAAAAGAGATAAATTTTCAACACAAAAGGGCGAATTAAAAAAAAATTTCAACCAAATAGTTGCATTAACAACCAAACAGCTCAACTTTCCAGTAAAAGAGACGAGTTTTACAAAAAGTAGTTTAAGATTCAACCAAATAGTAAAATTTGCAAGTCAAAAAGACACGCACAAGAAAGCTACATTTTCAATCAAAAAGGGTGACTTTTGTACCATAAAAGATGAATTTTTAACAACATAGTTAAATTTTTGACCAGAAATGATGGCTTTAACAAAATAGTAACATTTTCCAAAAATAATTAGATTTCTAACAAACTACTTGAATTTCTAACAAAATCGTTTAATTTTCAGCATACAAAGATAGATTTTGAATCAAATGGTTGAATTTTCAAACGAAAAAAATTAAAATTCAGTCAAATATTTGAATTTTGAAGACAAAAAGACACATTTTTTAGAAGACGGTTGAATTTTCATGAAAAAAGTTCATTTTTAACCAAGAAATATGACTTTTCTACCACGAAAGATGAATTTTCAACAAAAGAGTGAAGTTTTTAAGCTAAAAAATCGAATGCTTTAGAAAACAATGAACTTTTAAACCGGAAAAGTTTAATATTTGTAACAAAAAAGATAATTTTCAATCCAGAAAGATGAATTTTTAAGAAGATAGTTGGGTTCTCAACCAAAAATAGAAACTTTCAACAAGCAAGAATAATTTTCTATCCGAAAGGACGACTTTTTAACAAACTATATGAATTTCCTACCAAATATTTAAATCCTTAACTTATACAATATACAGGATAAATTTTCAACCAAAAGTGGAATAGTTAAATCTTCAGATAAAAACTCTGATAAAAAAAACTTTGAACAAAAAAAACTAATTTTCAACAAAATTGTTAAATTTTCAACCAAAAAGATGAATTATCGACCAAGAAGATTAATGTTCTATCAAAAAATATGAATTTCCAACTTATCCAATATACAGGATAAAGTTTTAACCAAACATGGAATAGTTACATTTTCAGGTAAAAAAAAATATAATTTTCAACAAAGTTGTTAAATTTTTAAATAAAAAGATGAGTTTTCGACCAAGAAGATTAATTTTTTACTAAAAAAGACGAATTTTGAACAAAATACATGAATTTTCAACAAAATTATTTAATTTTCAAGCCAAAAAGACGAATTATCTGCAAAAAAGGTGAATTTCCAACCCAAAAATATGATTTCTCAATTAAAAAATTAAATTTTTAATCAAATATTTCAATTTTCCACAATATTGTTGAATTTTCTACACAAGAAGATTAATTTTCTACAAAACAGTAGAATTTTTAACATAACATTTCACTTAAAAATAAATAGTTGAATTTTCAACTTAAATTATGAATCCTAAATAAAAAGTTAATTCTTTATAAAGTAGTTTTAACTATAAGTCAAATAATCGACTTTTCAACCAAAAAAGATGAATTCTCAACGAAGTATGTAACAGCTGATATTTTAACCAAACAATTGTAGTTTTAACAAAAAAGGATACATTTTCAACCAAGAACATTAAATTTCTACCAAGAAAGACGAATTTTCAACAAAATACATGAATGTTCAGCCACAAAGTTGAACTATAAACTAAAAAGATAAATTGTTAACTAAATAGTTCAATTTTTAATTGAAGAAGATACATTTTTAACCAAAAATGGAATAGTTTAATTGTCAGTCCAACAAATTTATTATTAGCCAAACATGAAACGAACTTTCATAAAAATAGTTACATTTTCAAATGATGAGATGAACCTTTAACTAAAAAAATGAATTTCTTATAAAGTAGTTACATTTTTGATGAAAAAGATGACTTTTCAACAGTATTGTTGCATTTTCAACAAAATAATTAAATTTTCAACCAAATAATATAATTTTTAACCAAAGGAGATGATTTCCGAACCAAAAATATAATCGTAGCTTTTTCAATACAAAATATTAAATTTTTTCCAAAAATGTAGTTGGATTTTCTTATTGGGTTTAAATTCTAAATTTGATCTAAGTTTGTAACTTTATTTCCACTTATAACCACCCCCTTAGTTTTTAGCCCTTCTCTCCTCGAACTGGTAACGTAGTTTATGAAAAGTACCACCCAGGCCACTTTTTCTTTTAGGACTACATCATTGTATATTTATTAAAATTTGAACAAATTTTGATCTGATCAACAGTCGCTGTGGTTTAACATCGGCAGTGCCGATACTTTCGAGAGAAATTTGGAGAACGCTCAGCTTGAAATGAACATAGAACCCCAGAATCACATCCCTGTTATATATAAAACTGAATTAGAACTTGCGCAGATAGCCGGATATTTACCAACACTGGCACTTTTAGGTTTGTAAATTAGTAATGCAAGAATATGCGATTAAGCTTTAAATTCTCGTTATTTCTGTTCTAGGATTTTTACTCTATGGAGTTAGTCGATCCGCTCAAATGATGGGCGGCAAAGGCGGCCGAAAGGGTGGACTTTTCGGTGGAGTTATGGAATCGACTGCCAAATTAATAAACACCAAAGACATCGGAGTCCGATTCAAGTAAGAATTGATCTCTAAATGAAAAATTGATCAAGTTTTTTGATAAATCTGCAACGTTCAATTCAATTTTTTAGGGATGTTGCTGGCTGCGAAGAAGCCAAAATCGAGATCATGGAGTTCGTGAATTTCCTCAAAAATCCTCAACAGTATATGGACCTTGGTGCTAAAATCCCCAAGGGAGCCATGTTAACTGGTAATTTAAAGACAAATATTTAAAAATATTAAACCTGAATGGATGGAAAAGAGTTATTCGATTTTGAATTGAATAGAAAAAAAGTATTTCAGTCACAATATGTGTAAAAATAATTATTTTCGAGATGAAGAAATACGCTCTTATTTTGTATTTATAATTTCATTATTCTTTTTTTTATAATACTAGAAAACATACACGCTAGGTACGCGCACGATTATTTTGTTGTTGCGTCTCAAGCAGTTTTAAAATTAAAATATAAACTTAATATTATTATAATAAAATAATAGAAAAGTAAGGACAATATTTGTGATAATCGATGGAAATTGATATAATATATAATATAACTAGAACATTGTGCGCGCTATGCACGCACTAACTACCCATTCTTATGAGTAAGAAAGTCGGTTCATTTTCCAATATTTTGAATCTTATATAATTTGAGAACGTTGTGTATGATTTACAGAAGTTTCTTTATTATAGCAAGAAAATCAGAGTAAAATCAGTATGAATGGCACAATTTTTTTCATTTACTTACAATTATTCAAAGTTAGCAGATTTTTTTTCTCATAACCAAAATATGACTCGCCGCATGTATTTATGATCCGAGAACTTACTTTTAATATTCATTCATAATCAAGGTAGAATTAAATTCGACTATTTGAATTTGATTCGAATTTTCTATAAGATTCCATTTACTACGTTTTCTGGATATATTTGTTACATAAATATATTAAATGATTTTATTTTTATATAAACTGCAATTCAAGATCTATAGTGTACAATTTTACTTCATCAAGACAGACGCATACAACAGTATTTCAATTTATATTTGACGTGAGCACAAGTAACTTTATTGTTAAAAAACAGTCATAATCGTATTTTTACAATGAATGAAAAATAACTATTTTTCTATATATTCATCTTGATCCTCTAATATATAACAAATTTCACTTCAAAACTTGACACTTTATAGGTTTTTCATATTTTTCAAGATGAATACCTGTTAGAAAGAAAACCGAAAAAAATCTGTAATTTACGGTGTATTTAAATCAGTACTTGCTCAAATCATCCTATCAATTTTACGTTGGTCCCAGGATTTTTCTCCTAATATTCTAATATAGAAATTTGATTAAATGTTCAAGATTATCGCTATTCGTAAACAGTAACTTAGTTGAACGTTTATCTTTTCCAATTGAAAATTCAACTATTTGGTTAAAAATTTGTGTATTTTGTTGAAACTTTTTCCTTTGTGGTAGAATATTAATCTTCTTGGTGTCTAATTCACCTTTTTGGTTAAAAAGTCATTTCTTTGGCTAAATATTTAACTATAAGGTTGAAAGTTCCTTCAAAAATTCAAATTTTTGTTAAAAATTCATGTATTTTGTTAAAAATTAATCTTTTTTGATTGAAAATTGATTTTTTGTTGTTAAAAATTATCTTTTTTATTGAAAATTAATTTTTACATTCTCATCATAATGAGAAGGTATTGTTTTTATGTGAAAACTGATTATCGCGGATTTCTTTAAATCTCCACGTTTCGAGACCCCCTGAATAAAAAAAAAACGTTTTTACGACGGTTTCTGTCGTCGTCGTCATCGTCTGTATACCGGATAACTTTTGAAAGACTAGTCGAATTGTATTGTGTTTTGGCACACAGTTTAAGGGGCAAAAAAGAAAGATCGAGTTTGTTAACCAGCTATTTTGGATGAAAATTCACAAAGTTCGAGCATTTTCAAAATTTTTGAGTCCACATTTTTCAAGATTGGAAAATTCTATGTACGGATATTTATATTACTCGGAAACTCGAACAATTTAACCTAATGACTTTTTTCGATAAAAAAAAATTATCCGAGTTATAGCATTTTCAAAATAAAAAAACAACGAAAATGAACATTTTAAACGCACGATATGAAAAAAGTCGAGAAAATAAAAACGTTGCTTTTTGAAAGCCCTACAAGATTATCGTAACAACTTTCTGAATTTTTTCGAAAAATCGAAAATTCAAATTTTGATCCCACAAAAAACGATGAAAAATCAAAAATTCTATTTTGCGGTGAAACTATGCAAGATACGAAAAAAATGAATCAACAAAAATTGTGCACCCAAAAAAGATCTACAAATTTGTTAATAATCGCTTTTTTATATGACACGTATTTCTGGTTTTATTCGGAAAAAACAGCGATAAATATTAAATATAAAAAATTGAATTTTTGGACAAACGACACAAGCTCCGATAAAAATAATAAAACAAAAGTTGTTCACCCAAAAAAGAACTACACATTTTTTGTTAATAATTTTTTTTATAGGAAGTGTAGGTTTTTTTTTATCGTAAAAAACAACATTGAAAGTAAAAAAATTCGATTTTGGACAAACGACACAAGCTATGAAAAAAATGAATAGACAAAAGTTGCTTTTCCAAAAAAGAGTGAGAAATCATCCACATTTGTCGTCAATAATTTTTTGATAGGACGCGCAGTTTTCGTTTTAATCGTAAAAAATATCATTAAAAATAAAAAAATTAAACTTTTTGAAAAACGACACAAGGTACGAAAAAAAAATTAATAGTCAAAAGTTGATCACCCATAAAGGATCTACAAATTTGTTATTAATGAGTTTTAAATAGGACGGGTAGATTTTCATTTGATCGTAAAAAAATAAGATTAAAAATTAAAAAATTAAATGTTTGGAAAAACGGCACAAGAGACGAAAAAATGAAAACAAAAGTTTTTCAGCCAAAAAATATCTACAAATTTGTTATAAACTCTTGTTATAAAAATATATTAAAAATAAAAAAATAACTTTTTGGAAAAACGACACAAGTTGCAATGAAAATTTTTATTTTAATAGGATGTGCACTTTTTTTTAATTATAAAAATAAGACAATGAAAATAGATTTGTTTCGATAATCATGCATATTATGAATTTTAATAATATAAATGTATTGAAATGATACATTTTTCAGGGTAGCTGCGAATAAAATTTAATGCAAAATAAAAAACACATTTGGACAAAATCGAGTGCGAAGCACGAGATACGTGATGAGAATATGTTCGTTAAAGCCAAAGAAGCTTTAACAAAAGAGAATTCACAAACACCAAAGTACAGTTGTCGATGCTTTGACCTTCAATTTTAAAAGGCCTGCGCACAAATGTGGGGGAAATATAAAGACGGAGCGCGTAGCGCGAGTTAAATACATTATCGAGTGCGAAGCGCGAGTTAAATATATTATTGAGCGCGAAGCGCTTGAACCGACAGTCGCGCCCCCTAGGCGCACTCAAACTTGCGAGCGAAACCTTTTTTTTTTGCCGAAAATGTATCTTCTTTTTATAAACTTTCAATCTTGTTGGTTGAAAATTCACCTGTTTGGTTGAAAATTTAACTATTCCATTGAAAATTCAAATTTTTTGGTGACACTTTTTTTGTCGGAAATTAATCTTTTGGGTTGAAATTTAAACTATTTGCCCAAAAATTAAGTTTTTTGGTTAAAGATTCATCATTTTAGTTAAAAATTCTTTTTTTTTGTTTTGTTTAGAAATTCAACTATTCTGTTAAAAATTCGTTTTTTTTTGTGTTGAAAATGAGTTTTTCAAGTGAAAATATAGCTACTCCATTTTTTCTAGAAAAATCATCTTTTTCAGTTGAAAATTCACATATTTTGTTACAAACTCGTCTTTTTCTAGTTGAAAATTTAATTATTTTGGTAGAAAATGCATATTTTTGCGTTGTAAATTCAACTTTTTTGTTAAAAACTGGTCTTTTTGCCTTGAAACTCAACATTTTAAATGAGATTTTTCTTCTTTATCGACTGAAAAATCTTTCTTGGTTGAAAATTTAACTTTTTTCTTTAAAATTCCTATTAGTATAAATATAAACTAAATAATATAACTAAATATATAAATATAAACTATTACTCTTATTCTTACTATTATAACTATCACACCTTATTCCTATTTCAAAAATAATTATTTCAATTTAAATAATGCAATGAAAGTATTGAAAAAAGGTAATTTTTCTCTTGTTGTAAAAATACAACTTTTGATTGATATTTATCAAAAAAGTTACTTTTGCTCACGTCAAATACATATTTTAATTCTGCTGAATATGTCTGGCTTTGGTTAAATAATAAAATTGTACATTAATAATGTAATTATTATGCATTTATTATGCACACAAAAGTGACATTCTTTGTCACTGCCCTTGAACTGAAATTGAATTCTTAATTATGTGTGTGAATTTGGCAACATTTTTTTCAAATTATTCAATCGCCATTGAGGAAAAGGGACAACAATTCTTTCGAGATTTTCGTGACATACCTATTTTTAGAGAAGGATATTTTTGTACAATATATATATATAGACAATCCAACCGTTGTATTTTTTATCAAAAATACCAATTTCTGACGAAAAATATTAACATAACCTATTGTTGTTCAAATATTGTTAATTTTCTTTGAATTCTAATGAATTTTTATTACCAATAGCAATTTTAGACGTAAAATACTAACATGGTACAACAAAAAATTATTTCAGATTGCAAATCGACTTTTAAACCTAATGTTCTTTTGTTTAAAATCCCCGGTATCCGATGAAGAATGTTAACATAACGTAAAATTAATAAAAAGTCGTAAATCTTGAAACATAATTTTTGCTAATTAAAAAAACTAAATCCGATGACAAAATACTAACATAGTAAAATATTGTTAGAAGATTCGGAATCTTGTTCAAATGATGTATTTTTGTTCGAAAATCAAATTTTCGACGTAAAGCGCCAACGTAACCTAAAATTGTTTAAATATGATAAATCTTTTGTGAAATATAGCGATTTTTGAATAAGATTTTCAATTTTCGACGAAACAACATTTAAAAAATCCGAAATTGCTCAAATTTGTAAATGTTATTATATATTTAAAAAAAAATCATTAGATTTTAATCTAACGATTTTTTGTTTCAAAATACTAATTTTAGATGAAACGCATTTACAAACATTGTAAATATTCGATAAAATCTAATAATTTTGTATTAAAAATGCCAATAATTTCCTACGAAAAACACTAACATAACAGAAAATTGTTTGTAAATCTGTTCCAAAATTGCAAATCTTGTTCCAACTATAATGAGTTTTACTTTAAAAACCAATTTTTGGTGTAAAAAGGTAACATAACTTAAAATTGTTTATAAGTTGTGAATCTTCTTGAAAATGTAATTAAGAAAATAAAAATTCCAATTTCCGACGAAAAACACTATTATTATACCATAATCCAAAATTGCTAAACGATTCTAAATCTTCTTCAAATTATAATGATTTTTGTTTTAAAATAAAAATTTCCAGTGTAAAGCGCGAACATAACCTAAAATGATGGAAGTGGGGAATCTTAATGATGATTTTTTTTAATGCTCATTTCCAATGAAAAAAAACTAACGCAACCTAACAATTTAAGTTTTCTTCAAAGCTTTATGATTTTATATGAAAATTCCTTTAAAAAACACTCATTTTTAGCGAAAAGCACTATTATAAAATATGTGCAATATTTACAATAATTAATAAGATAATTTGAAAGTTTTAGTTTATAACTCTGCAACTACAATTGGAAATAAGAAAAAAGCTTTTTTTGCAATTCTGCAATTAATTCTGAAGAAATACGTGTATTGACAATTAGATCTTAAGCTTTCTTTTCAAAGATGTGACGCCATAAATTTGAGAAATGGTAGTCGGGGAATACGTTACCGGCTGAAATTTACTCACATTTATTCAAATTTATTTTGATACAAAGTAAAGTGAAAATAAATGGCTCATATGATAATATTTGAGAAAGTACGCTTGATAAAACTCTATAATTAAAAAATTATTCCTTCAAACACAAACGTATAATATTCTAGGGGCACGGTATTTTCCATTTTTTTTTCATCCAAATGTAGAGTTGTGATTTAAGTTTCTAAATAAGATTTGAATGTTAAAATGCTATTATTTTTCAGGACCTCCTGGAACAGGAAAGACCTTGTTAGCAAAAGCAACAGCAGGTGAAGCGAACGTGCCTTTTATTACGGTTTCGGGTTCCGAATTCTTGGAGATGTTCGTGGGAGTCGGTCCATCAAGAGTGCGGGACATGTTTGCGATGGCAAGGAAACACGCACCTTGCATATTATTTATTGACGAAATTGACGCCGTCGGTAGGAAGCGAGGTGGAAGATCCTGGGGTGGACATTCTGAACAGGAGAACACGTTAAATCAACTTCTTGTAGAAATGGATGGTAAGATTTTCTATTTGCAGTATAGGTTGGCCGGTGGATTGGAAATTTAAAAAAGTTTTAATAGAAAAACCTTTCCAGTCACTTAAATGTCAATAACTTGATATCACATTAAATTATGCAATTTGTAACATTTTCAAGTGCGCAGGCCTTGGATTCACCACACTATTGACACTATTTCACACTTTTTGTGAGCGATCACACTATTTTCCTACTATTTCGAAAAAAATCACCCTAAATACACTGTTTTCTCACAGTTGTCCACTAATGCTACTACTTCTTTACTTTTACTTAAAAAATAGTTTTGAACTTCTTCGCTAATTTGCTACAAATGGTCTCAATGGCTGATTAGGGACTGTCAGAAAAATTGAGTTTTCAAGCCAAAAAGAGGTGATTTTAAGAAAACAGCTGAATTTTCAACCAAATATTTAAATTTTCAACGAAAAAGATGAATTCTCAACAATTTACTTAAATTTTCTACCAAATTGTTGAATTTTTAAGCAGTTGCATTTACAGTTGCATCTTCTACCTGGAGATACTAATTTTCACCAAAAAATGTAATATTTGATATTTGAACAACAAACATTTTAATTTTTAATAAAAAAGAAATGAATATCACCAAATAGACGAATTAACAAAAATTTGAATCCCTAACTAAAACAGATTAATTTTTCACCCTTCAGTTGCATTTTTAACAAAACATTGATTTTCTACCAAAAAATACGAATTAACAAGATACATTTTTAGTTGAATTTTTAAGTAAAAAGATAAATTTTCAACCAAAAATCGTATAGTTAAATTATCAGTTAAAAAAATTAATTTTCAATAAAAAGAGAACGAATTTTCAAGCCAAAGAGACGAATTCTCTACAAAACAGTTGCATTTTCAACTTGGAAATACGAATATATAGTTTACTTTTCTACCAAAAAGACGAATTTTCAACAATTTACATACATTTTCAACTCAATGTTTTGAAGAGAATTTTTAGTTCATGTTTTGTTCGTTTCCAAACAAATTTTAATAAATAGTTAAACTTTTAAACTAAAAAAGATGAATTTTTAACCAAAAATGGTGTAGTTAAACTTTTATTTTTGGAGAATTAATTTCCAATAAAAATGTTATTTTTCTAGAAAATATTTTCATTTTATACCAAATAGTTGAATTTTATACCAAATTGTTGAATTTTAAAGCCAAAAAGATAAATTTTCTATAAAAAAGTTAAATTTTCAAGCCGAGAATATGAATTTTCAACCAGAAACTTAATTTACAACGAATCAGTTAAATTTGCAACAAAATCGTTAAATTCCCAATTTAAAAAGCTATTTTTTAACAACAAAAAAACGAATTTCCGACTAAGATTATGAATCTTCAACGAAAAAAATGAACTTTTAAAAAAGTACTTCAACTGTCAACCAAGGAGTTAAATTTCCAATCTAAAAATATTAATTTTTAACGAAAAATGTAATAGTAAATATTTCAACAAAGAATATTTTAATTTAAACTGAAAAACAGTTAGATTTAACTAACGAAGACGAGTTTTCAACAAAATACTTGAATCCTCAACTAAAAGAGGTTAATTTTTAAATAAGCAGTTGCACTTTTAACCAAAAAATTGATTTTTAATTTTAATTCTTACCATTTTGTATTTGAAATGTTTCAAATTTAGAAGAGTTTCACATTGATTATTTTAATTTGCAGTTTAGTTTTGATTTCTTCATATATAACGAAATCAGTTTAAAAGCTCGAATTTAAACATTTTATTGACTGGAAACATAGTTGTAAACAGGGAAATAACCAGATTTTTTCCTTGCATTTTGGCGATTTTCCTGAAAGTTTATTATCAGTTCAATATCAAATTTTTAACAATAATTCTCATACATTATTACTTAACAAGGTTTCAATACGACAACAAACGTAGTCGTCTTGGCTGCCACGAACAGAGTAGATGTTTTGGACAAAGCTCTTTTACGACCTGGTAGATTTGATAGGCAAATTTTCGTCCCCGCTCCTGATATCAAGGGCCGTGCTTCGATCTTCAAAGTTCACTTAGAGCCACTAAAAACTTCGTTGGATAAAAATGAGTTGGCGAGGAAAATGGCATCTCTCACGCCTGGATTCACAGGTAATTTTTCATTTACATCGTATAATTCAATAGTAACATTTTAAATGAGATTTGAAAGAAATTAATTTTTTTTAGGTGCCGATATTGCCAATGTTTGTAACGAAGCGGCTTTGATAGCTGCGAGGGATATGAAGACTGAAATTGAGCTGAAGAATTTCGAGCAGGCAATTGAACGAGTCGTAGCTGGAATGGAAAAGAAGTCCCGTGTTTTACAACCCGAAGAAAAGAAGACGGTGGCCTACCACGAAGCAGGCCACGCAGTTGTTGGTTGGTTCCTCGAACACGCAGATCCCCTTTTAAAGGTAGTTTTTTTTCAATTCCTTCGAATTCAAGCTCTTAAATTCTTTTTAATACTCCTAATTTCTTTGAATGCTCTGAATTATCTGAATTCATCTAACTTTCAGAATTACTTGAGTTCTTTGAGTTCATTATTTTCGAAAAATGGTGGAAAAAGTGGAAAAATATTAGTGTTTTGAAAATTGCCTCCTTTCAGCCCATCCCGGGCCCGTAAAACATCTGCCAGAATTAAAGCGTATAACATTCGCTGTAAAACTAAAAACAATCAAATTTTCTATCTCTTAAAAGTTTCGTATTATGGCCCTAACAATTCAATTTTGAGCGAATAATTTGGTTGACAAAGTGAAAAGTTCTAGTTTTTGTGAAACAACTTATTTCCTAGGTACAGCTCATGAAAGTTGACAGTAAATAAATTAAAGTAGACTCAGTTTTTAGTAGATCTAAAAAAAAGCTCTGGCTCTAGTAGCACCGAAATTATGAACTTCGGCAAATGACTTTTTTGATGCAATTTTTGCTTAGTAAATTACATGGTTTACAGTATTTCCCACATTTCTCTGTGTTTCCCCCCTTTTCCCCCTTTCGCGAGTAGGGAAAGTTTTTTTAGTTAAAAAATTATCTATTATAATTAGTTTTACTTTTTTAAATTTGAATAATGTCCAATGAAACTATTTATGACTTAAATATAACTTTAAAGCTGAAATATTTTTTCGCCGAATCTATACAAATAACATATTTTTGAAACTAACTATAATAAAGTACGATGGTCCATCTGTACTGTACACGTTGAAGATTCTTCAGTTTAAATTTGAATAACGAGTTTCATTGTGTTAGGATTGTCATTACTTTAGGATCATTTAAAGATAGCTGAAATGTTATAAAAAGTGTTCAAATTAAAATGAAATTTGTTGTTGGTAGGAATAATGAAAGGCAAACTCGTTTTTCAATTAATTAAAACTAAATAAAAACGTCACTGCCTTTTTCCAAAGAGTTCTAAACTAAAGAAAGAATTTGTTTTTCAATTTATTTCTGTAGGTACTTTTCTTTTTTGTGAAGAGATGCTTGAAAAAAAAACTAATTGCAATATTTTTGTATAGTTTTTAAAATGGTTCCATTGAACAACTTCGTGCCAGAAGTGCCTAAAAATGAAACACTTTGTTTTGAAAATGTCTCAATTTGAATAATGTAAAATTAAAATGTTCATAATGAGATAATTTAAAATATATGAAAAACGTATCTGCTTAAAATTTAGCAATATTTTACTGTAGAAGAAAAGCTACACGATTTTGAGACATGAATAAACATAATATATTCTACAAAATTGAAAAAATAATTTTAAACGGTTTAATTTCACAAACCTAATTAAAATTTTCTAATTTATAAGTTTGATGAAAGTTAAAAAAGTTATAGGATTTTCCAAATTTTCCAAAAGTATCAAAAATAGTTTTTTTGAACGGATTAAGCAGTCGAATCGAAATTTTCAGTATGTGGATATTAAATACCAGGGTGTCTACCCTACCTGAAAAACCTGGCATTGTCAGGGAATTTTTATATACCTGGAAAAACCTGGAAATGTCAAGGATTTTTTTTTAAAGTCAGGGAATTTTTTCCAGAGGATGCTTAGTTTTTTTTTAATTGCAATATTAAATTGAATAAAAATGGTTCTTTATTTGTAAAAGTAGCTTTATATTGCTGTATCGAACTATTTTATTGAAAAATCGTTTTTTTTTTTGTTTGAAATCAATTTTTTAAACTGAAAATTTAACTATTCTATTTTTGGTTGAAAATTGGTCGGTTTTAGTTTTAAATTCGTTCAGTTTGTTGAAAATTCGTTCTTTTCTGGTTGAAATATCAACTACTACATTTTTCGTTCCGAATTCATCTTTTCTGAATGAAGATTTAATTACTTATTTGAGAGTTACTCTTTTGTTAAAAATTAATTTGTTGTTGTTAAAGATTCATTTTAAATGAAAGTTCATCTCCTTGGTTGAAAAACGAGCTATTTTGTTAAAAATTCGTTTCTTTCTTTGGCTGAAAATTATTTTTATACTGAAAATTTAACTATTCTTGTTGCAACTTTAACTATTTTGTTGAAAATTTGTTTGTTTTTTTTTGTTGAAAATTTCTTTTACTGAGAATGTAACTATTCAATATTTGGTTGGAAAATTATCTTTTTTAGTTGAAAATGTTGACTTTTCTGGTAGAAATTAATCTTCTGAATTGACAATAAATCTTTTTGTTTGAAATTTAATGATTCTAGTTAAAGACTCATAATTTTAGTTGAAAATTCATGTTTTTAGTTTCAAATTCAACTATTGCAGTTGAAAATTTATCACTTTGTTTGAAAATGTAACATTTTTTTTTTAAATTAGTTTTTTTGTTGCAAATTAGTTTTTTTTCTACCGTGAAATGCAACTATTCCAGTTGAAAATTACATCCTTTCAGTTGAAAGTTCATTTCTTTGGTAAGCGTTAATTTTTAACTGGAAATTTAAATATTCAATTCTTGGTTTAAAATTGATCTTTTTAATTGAAAATTCATGTATTTTCTTGAAAATTCGTCTTCTTTAGTAAAAATTAATCTTCTTGGTTGAAAAGTCATCTTTTTGGTCGAAAAATTAACGATCCCGGTTAAATATTGATCATTTCAGTTGAAAATTCATGTATTTTATTGAAAAATCGTCTTTGTGGTAGAAAATTCATCTTCTTGGTTGAAAATTCAAGTATTCCAGCTAAATATTCATAATTTCAGTTGAAAATTCATGTTTTCGCTTGAAAATAAAACTACTTGGTTGAAAGCTAAATTAAATTTGTTTTTAAAATAAATCTGTTTTTTTTTGTGTGGAAAATTAATTTGTTTGACTGAAAATTTAACTTCCATTTTCGGTTGAAAACTTATCTTTTTTAGTTAAAAATTCAGCTATTTGTTTGAAAATTGATCTTTGCTAGTTCAAAATTCAACAATTTGGATGAAAATTTGTCTTTTTTAATTGAAAATCCAACTATTTCGTTGAAAATCCAAATTTTTACTTGAAAAGTTAGGAAATTTAAGCTTTAAATTTTAGGTATAAGTGGATAAAATAAAAATTTGTTTGAATTATTGTTCAAATTCATGGACTTTAAGAGA
>CAKNYM010049183.1:152516-187460 GCA_932195095.1 Andricus curvator
ATATATAAATAATATTAGACAATTTGGAAACAGTTAAGATTTCAGGTACGTAAAAAATATTGTCATCTATGACAATATTAAAATTAGGAAAGTACGAGTTTTTTTTAACATATCTTACCAACTAGAATTAATAATTTTTTAAATTATTTAATTCGTTTGAAAAATGTTTAAAACTTTTCATATTGAAAAATGGGATATTATGGATTTTTAAATAGTTTATGTTTTCAATATTAGAAAATAAAAATTCAGGGAGGTGAATTATTTTAATTTACTTGATATTCATGAAATTTCAAATGATTTCTACATGTTTTAATGAAGTTTTACGGTTTCCAAAGATTTCAATGAATTTTAACGGATTTCTAGAGAACTTAGGGAATAAATTTTATTTCAACGGATATGAAGGCCATAGAAAAATTTAAAAGGATGTTAAATATTTTAAGTTATTTTAAAATATTCTAAAGAATTTCAAGAGATTTCGTTTCAAACAATTTTAGAACTCTTAATATCCTGGGGCGTGAATACACGGTTCGTGCGCTTGCGTTCACTGCTAGTGTAAAATATTTTAGGCGCTCAAATTTGAACTATATTTAATTTGAGTTTAAGAGCGTTGAAGAGTGTAGTTTCCAATTTACATTTAATTTTTAAAGTATTAATTGAAGGATTGCAGTACTTAACTAGATAACCAACATTTTTTCCGAAAATGGGCTTTTCGCATAAAAAATGCTTAAAAAATCAAATACATGTTTTGTTAAAAGGATTTTTTCAAAAGCTCATTTTTAATATATAGTAATACAAATATTGATAATTCAAAACGAGATAATTGACTCTCTGTGCTTGTCTCCCATCTTCTTTTTTTTAATTTCCTAACCTGTTACCTTTTTTAAACCTTTTTCTGATCAACTTCCTGTTCATACAAGTTTTCAAATGCAGTAAAATATGAAAATACTTCTTTTTTCAAAGAAAAAGCCCTTAAATAAAACTATTTGCCACTTTTTTCAGCACCGAAGTACCAATCAAATTCCAACCTAAAATCTTAAATCTTCATTTTCTACAAAAAGCCACTTTTGTTACATTTTTTTTTACTTAACTTTTTGCCTTGCGATCAGAAATGATATTTCTTAAAATTATTATCGTTTATTCATAAAGAAACATACACATTTCTTCTTTTTATAGAATTTTCAACCAAAAATCGTCTGTCGCAGTGCGATACCATCACAATAAATCTTTATTTTCCCGGAACAGAATAATTTTTTTGGATGAAAACTTTTTTGTTCTTATTCAGCCTCCCCATATTTCGGGAGGAAGCTTATATTATTTTTTTAAATGGAAAAATAGATTTTTAGTCGCTATCCAATGACGATTTTCAAAACCAGTGAAATTAGAACCTCAACATTCTTGAATGATTTACTCGGAATTGGTTGACTTTTACAAACCAAACTCATTTTATCCCAGTTTACCAACTCAATATATCGGGAGTAAGTTTTTATTTTTTGCGTCAGTTGAAAACTGCACTTTTTATCGTGATTCGCAACCAAGCCTGTTCCAATTTTAGGGTCCTGTCACTTTGAGATTGTAAACTTCCACATTCTATTTATCGGAACTGAATAATATTTTTGAATCATACTTTATTGGCCTTAATTGAAAAACATTTCAGATCGAGTGTAAACTTTTGTTTCATCTGTAAATGGTGATTTCGATTTTACAGAATGTTATTTCGCTTCCCTGAAAAATTCCCGTTTTTTTGGTTATCTAGTTATGTACTGCAACCCTTCAATTGTAGTAAGGGTGACAAAACACATCTTGGACACAAATATTTAATTATACTCATAAGTATCACGATTTAATGATTAATGAAGAAACTTTTAGTAGAAGAAATATTCTTGATTATGAGAACGATTTCAAAAATATAAAAATTGTTTATTTAAAACATGTCATGTTTTCTCGGATTTTTCTATATCGGCATGAATGGATTTTAAACGACCTGAGTACATATATCGCATTTAAAAACACAAAATTTTTAATCGCAGAAATCATTGAAAAATCTTTTAACATTATTTGAGAACTATACAGTTTCTTGCAAAAAGATTGTTTCTCCTTTTCTAAATGGAAAATAAATGTTTAATCTTTCCTCTGTTTCATAAAAAATTACCCTATTGAGTTCATTTGCGCTGTGATCACTGAAATAAACAATAAAAAACAAAGCTTTATATCTCTAATAGCATCGAAATTATGGTATGCTTTTTGAATTTACTCAAAATTGAGTCTACCTTCATTTAGTGGACAATTTTATTTACGATGAAATGAGTCATTTCGGAAAACGCGAAATTTAATACAACAATTTAACCAAATTTCATTTAAAAATCTGCCCGCTGCGCGGGCACATTCTCATCGCGCGCTTTGCGCGCGGCTCGCTTCGCTCGCAAGTTTGAGCGCGCCTAGGGCGCGCGACTGTTGGATCTCGCGCTTCGCGCTCGATCATATATTTATCTCGCGCTTCGCGCTCGATTATGTATTCACCTCGCGCTACGCGCTCGGGCGTATTTGCATCGCGCTTTACGCTAGGCTCCTCTAGATTTTTGAACTTCGTGTTCGACTTCGATGAAAAGAAAAAGTTTGTTTGCAAATATTATAAAATTATCAAAACCTCTACATATTAAGTGATTGTTAAATTTTCTTTTATTTTAGACTGAAAAGGAACTTTATTTACTCAAGGTTCTATCGACCTTAAGGAACACATTCTCATCCAGACACTCGCGCTTCGCGCTCGATATTTGATTTGAAAATCATTTGAACCGTATGATAGAAACAAAAAAGTTGGAGCGCACTTACGGCGTGCGATTTGGTAAATACACTGAGCGCGCACTTTGTGCTTCGTGTTATATGTTCTTCATATACAAATTACTAAATTTGTATTTGATTTCAAATGAAAAGTAATGATATAATTGAGGCGACAAATTTTATTAGTTAACATTTTATTTTAGCTTGTGCCGTTTATCAAAAAAGTTAATTTTTTCATTTTGAATATATTCTTACCACAAAAATTGATTACGGGTGTGTAAGTCTTTTTTGAATGCACAATTTTTGTTCATTTATATGTTTTCGTACCTTGCATTGTTTTTTCAAAACTTTGATTTTTTTTACTGTCAATGTTATTTTCACGAATAAAACAAAAACCACGCATCCTATCGAAACATGAGTCACAATCAATTTGTACCTCTTCCATGGATGAACAAATTTTGTTTCGGTCATTTTTTCGTAGCTGGTAATATTCGTCTGAAAATTTGATTTTTCTATTTTCAATGCTGTTTTTTACGAATAAAACAAAAACTACGCGTCATATCAAAAAGTGAATGATAAGAAATTTGTAGATCTTTTCTAGGTGCACAATTTTGGTGAGATGATCTTTTCTGGTATCTTGCATAGTTTTACAGCAAAATGGCTTTTTTGATTTTTCATTAATTTTTTGTACCATCAAAATTTGAATTTTTTATTTTTCGAAAAATTCAAAAAGTTGTCATGAAAATATTATGGGGTGTTCAGGAATCAACGTTTTTCTCCTCTTGACTTTTTTTCATATCGTGCGTTTTTCGGCTTAAAATGTTCATTTTCGTTTGTTTTTTGGAATTTTGAAAATGCTATAACTCCAGTAATTTTTTTTTTATCACGAAAAGTCATAAGAATATTTTGTTCGTCATTTTACGTACTACTAATAACCGTACATAGAATTTTCAAATCTTCCAAAAAAGTGGTCTCAAAAATTTTCAAAATGTGCTCACTTTTTGGATTTTCATCCAAAATAGCTGGTTAACGAACTCGTTCTCTATTTTTCGGCCATAAAAAAGTGTGCCAAAGCTCAATCAAATCTGATCATTTTTTCGAAAGTTATCGTGGCTACAGACAGACAGACAGACTACAGACTACAGACAGACAGACACCTTCGTAAAAATCGTTTTTTCTGACTCAGGAGGTCTCAAAACGTGGACATTTGATGAAAACCGACTATGTCAAATTTTACATAAAACCAATACCTTCTCATTAGAATGAGAATGTAAAAAAGGGTCATTTGCATAACTCCATAATTTCGGTGCTGTTAGAGCTAGAGCTTTTTGTTTTTTAGATCAACTCAAAATTGAGTCTAATTTAATTTATTTACTGGCAACTTTCACCAACGGTGCCTAGGAAATAAGTAATTTCGCCAAAACTAGCTTTTTCAACAAAATTATTGACTCGAAATCAACTTCTGAGTGCCATAATTGCGAAACTTTTACAGATAGAACATTTAATTTTTTTAATGTTTGCAGCGTATTTTACACACTTTCATTCTGGTTCTTGGGACTTGGGATGGGCTAGAAAGAAGCAATTTTCAAAATACTAATATTTTCCACTTTTTTCGCCATTTTTCGAAAATATTGAAGGGATTCAGTTCTTCTAAGATATGCAGTACCTACAGCCCTTTTTGGGGCGCTAAACTAAACGGTTTGAGCCAATAAAATTCCACTTTTCAGTTGTTTTCATGAAAAGATGTTAATTAACCTCTTCAAAAAATGTTTTCTCAAAAAGGGCCCAGGCGGAAAAAACTGAAGGTACAAGCTCTTTTAGGTTGAAGCCAGTTGTTAGTTTGCAATTCAAAATAATTCAAGAGAATACATAGAAATCAAAGAACTCAACAGACGTAGGGGAAACCACCCTACAGTAGATAATGATTTACAGTAGATAATCTTAATTAACTGGAAAACTGACAAAAATTGTTAATTACTTTTGTTAGTATAACGTTTCAGCAAGGATACTATATTTTCTAACGAAGTTTCATTGAAATTTTATAATTAATTAATGTGTGAGAGCATAAAATTAATTTTTAACCTGAAAAAAAAAATTTCACCTCTTCTTTATTCATACTTGTTAACTTAATGAAACATTTTTATGACATGTTTATACATTAGAATCGAAGCTTGAAGTTTAATGAACAATATTTATTAATACAAAGTGTTATTTCTTTAATATTTATGAATATTTGAAGACTTTTTATTAGATAATACATTTTCCAACAGTAGATAACCAACAGTAGATAATCGGAAAATTACAAAAAATGTCTCTGTCAAAATTGGCAGCTCTGCGACTGTCTCTCAGTTGTTTTAAGCTCGGTTTTAAGTTAAAGGTTGTGTCTGTTTGTTTATTTTGATTCGTGAAGTTTTTAAATTCAAATTATTGTAAATAATAAACACCAAGAAAATAGTTTAAATTATTAGTTATTAAAAAGCTCATACATTTTAGTTGTGTTTTAAGGAGCCTTTCGGAAAAAATATCATTTTTAGGATTAAGGTATGTAAAAATGCTGCACTTTTCTGTCATCGCAAGTCAGGTTAAATTTTATAAAGATTAAACATCTCGTACCAATCGTACCAATCTCACGGTATATCAAAGATAAAAAAATTTCAATAACTTAAACTTTTGCGATTTTTGTAAAATAATCATAGTTTCAACTATTATTTACTCAATAAATTGATTTTAATTGTAAGTATACTAATGATAAATCATAATTATCCAGAATTGAGTATTCTGTCTTGCCCAGAAGCAATACCAGAAACGATTATCTATTGATGGACAAAGGTGTCAAAATCGCAGCCTTGACCAGGTCTAATAAAAATGTTTAATACAGCTAATTGATTAATTTCGTGATATTTTTTTCTATAAGAATACTCAATTCAATATGTAAGCTTTATTTAACAACGATAATCTTTCTTGATTTTTGAAAACTGATGCAGTTATATGCTGTTGAATTTTTTCCTATCTACTGTAGGGCGGTTTCCCCTACACTCCGAGTGAGGTTCTTTTAACATGGACGTATCGAATTGATAATTAATAATTTTATTTCTGTATAGGTTTCCATTATTCCTCGAGGAAAAGGTTTAGGATACGCACAGTATTTACCCCGTGAACAATACCTCTACACAAAAGAACAGTTGTTCGATCGAATGTGTATGACTCTCGGTGGGAGAGTTTCCGAAGAAATATTTTTTGGCCGAATAACGACTGGAGCGCAGGATGACTTAAATAAGGTTTGTATTTTTGTTTTCTGTATTTTCTTTTCTCGGAAAGAAGACTATATTGTTTTTTTCATTTAACATGGTGACCACCCACCCGGGAGAATCGGGAGAAACTTGCACCGGGAGAAAAATCCCTATTTCATAATTCGCGCGTTTGCCAAGTTTTGAAAGTTTCCAATTAGAAAGCATATAATTTTCAAATTACTTAGAATAATTTTACTTTAATGGTTCTCAATATTTCTCGCAATATTTAAAATTCTGTAATTTTGAACGGTGAAAATGACAGTGATTTGTTTTACAGAAATCACATTTTTGAGTAAAAAAATCTATCTAGTCGGTTTGAATGTCACTTGATACTAGATGATTTGATACTTTTTAATAATATATTTGTCGTCTTTAAAATTATAGTTTTGAATGCGCAATTCTAAGACTGTTTAATCTTTGAGGATTTGAAACGAAATTTTTTTTAATAAATTAATTTTTGGCGGTTTCAAATTTTAAATTTAACAATATTGTAGTTTCAAATCAAGGACCCGACCGAAACTTTCGTTCCATTTCGTTACTTCCAGTTAAAGAAAATAATTTTGATCCAATCATTAATGTAATTTCAGATAATATATAATTTCGGCCAAATCAAGAGATAACAGATGGAAGTTTAGTAAAAAATAATTTTTTTCTATCAATAACGAAATGGAACGAAAGTTTCGGTCGGGTCCCTGTTTCAAATTCAAATATTCAAAATGCCAGGACAATTCCGCTATTAAATATTTCAAAATTGCATATTGAAAGACTTGATAGTCAGTTTGGAATTTTATAATTTTAGGTGTAAATATGAAGCAATTTCGAATTGAAAAGCTTAAAATTGTACAATTTCAAAAATTGAATCAAAATACTTGATTGGACAATTTCAAAAATGAATAATAATTCTAAAGGAAGTTTTGAAGTTACAAAAAATTGAGAAAAATTAAACTATCTGAAATTGATACATCAGTAATTGAACAATTTCGGTAATTTTAAATGGTTACAACTTTATAGTTCTAAATTTTCATGTTGGGCGCCAAATGTTTCATTTTTCCCTTTCATGGGCTTTAATTTTGCAACTGAAATTGAATTGGTTGAATTTTTGAAAGTATAATTAATATGGATTTATATTTTATTTTTATTTTTATTTTTATTTTTATTTTTTATTTTTATTTTATTTTTATTTTATATTATAATATAATATAATATGGCCAACGGCCATACCACGCTGAAAAACTCAGTTCTCGTCAGATCACTGAAGTTAAGCAGTGTTGGACGCGGTTAGTACTTGGATGGGTGACCATTCAAGAATACTGACATGAGTGCTGTTGGCACATCGTGGGTGTGGTGAGCCCACACTTTTAGTTATTCATAACTACAAGAAAAACCTAGAAACACTACCCGAATCGGGTAGTGTCACGCCTACCCTGAAAGGGAAATGGTTTAATGGTATATATATATAATTAGCAATTTAAAAATTATTAATTTTCCATTTTTAATGTTTCTCATTTAAAATTACTATTCATTTGGAAAGTTTTTTTAGAATTCAAAAGTTTTTAATTATTTAATTTTGAACGCTTTTAATTATAAATAATGCATTTTCAATTCCTTTGAATTTTAATTGATCCAATTTCCAAAATTCGAATATTTCAATATTCATTTGTTAACGTTTTGACATTGTAATATTTTCGAAATTTTAATCTGAAATCATTCAATTTCGTGATTCTTCAATTCAAAAAAAGTTGTTTAATTTTTAGCGCTTCGTCTTAGAAATTATACAGTTTAATTGCTTTTTCTAATTAAATTGTCCAAAATCCTTCTATATATATTTTTTAAATTTAAGACGTTTTCAGTTCGAAATTACTAATTATTCATTATTGTTTCAAAAATGTTTAAATCGTCATATTTAAAAATTGGTTCAATAATGGATTTTTAAATTATTTATATGATTAAAAGTCAATAGATTTCTTGCAAAAAGGTTTTCTGATGCTTATCGACTTCCGCAATTGATAATATATGTGAAAAACTGTAGGTTTCGCAAAGATAGTATATTTTTCTTTAAACCGGGAGAAATCACGAATAGTTGCCATGAGAACCCGGAGAAAGTCGGGAGACAACATTTTTTTAAATAGTGGCCACTTCGTTGAGATCGAAATGAAATCTGCTTTCTTATGAATAATTTTATGCACAGAAATCAGAGCATGAAAAAATTCACAAATCAAAATAAGATTTCCAAAAACTACGTCTCATGTATAAAATCAGTGTCAGTTTACGTACTGAATTTGAACACTGTAGCTCGTATAGTTTGATAGTGGGATTTTTCTTTTTGTTTTTTTATTAAAAAAAGAATCCCTATTCTTTCTCCGAATTTTTTATACTGCTAGGGACCAATATGTTTCTTTATACGAAAAGTTACTTTGTCTAATTTTCCATTTATTGGTGAAAATTGGTTAACATATACAAATTATTTTTTATAACAATAATGAAGAATCAATTTAAGCAATTATCTGATCTCAGTTTTTTGTTAATGAAATAAACCTCCTTACGTACCTGAATACTTTTTGTAATCTTTTTTTAAATAAAAAACAGAAAAAAATCCTACTATCGAAGTATACGAGCGGCAAGAAATTCAGGACGTAAACTGACATTGATTTTCAACATGAGAGGTAGTTTGGAAATCTTATTTTGATTTGTGAATTTTCTTTCATGCTCTGATTTCGGTGCATACAATTATTCATAAGAAAGCAGGTTTCCTTTTGATCTTAAATTAATTTCTTAAATAGACACTAAGCTCAAGATTCTTTGCAATATGTATGGTTTGCTCATGAGTATTTTGGAGAGTTCTTTTAATTGAGGTCAAACTATTTTTACCTCAGTTTGTCGAAAGAAATCTTTTCATTTGAATTTTGTACAAAGGATGTGTTTAAATATTAACAATTGTTAGAAATGTATGATTTTTTGTATTATTTCTTTTCCTTTCTGGAAAATTGAATAACCTAAATAGATTGGTTCAGAATCAACCACAAATATATTGTTTTTGTTACAGATAACTAAGAGCGCCTACTCTCAAGTAGTTCATTACGGAATGAATGAGAAGGTTGGAAATGTCAGTTTCGAAATGCCAGAGCCAGGACAAATGGTAGCGGACAAGCCTTATTCTGAACACACTGCACAATTAATAGATGTAGAAGTGCGATTAATGATCGAAGATGCACATAAACGGACTACCCAACTTTTACAGGAACACAAAAGCGACGTAGCTAAGGTATTTCTTAATATTTATTATTTTATAACTAATTTGATAGTACAGTAGATAGAACTATAGTATTAATACTCTCTGGTTTAGTATAGTATTTAGAATTATTTTGAGTTCACTTGAATTCTTGTGAGATTTTTGAAGCGATAACGTTCACGTTTCACGGTTAACGCTTCCTCTCCTCTCCTCTCCTCTCCTCTCCTCTCCTCTCCTCTCCTCTCCTCTCCTCTCCTCTCCTCTCCTCTCCTCTCCTCTCCTCTCCTCTCCTCTCCTCTCCTCTCCTCTCCTCTCCTCTCCTCTCCTCATATTTACTTATTTTTCCAATACGTTTTGTATTTACTCATCTTTTAATGATTCAAAATAAAGCGAAAAAAACTTCCATAATATTGACCACTAGAATTCTGTTTAGCCCAGTAAAATTGAAGGGCGACAGTATAGAAATAGATAACCAACATTTTTATTGAGAATGGGTTGATTGCTTTAAAAATTCTTGAAAAATAAAATACACATCACACATTGTGGCAGAGGATTTCTTTCGAAATATAGTTTTTTTATATAATAATTTTTTTTTAAAGTTTAAATAAAATTTTATTTTAAATTTTAACGTAGTAGATTTTAACGTAATCTCTTTCAACTTCTTAGCATTGCTATTTCTTGAAATTATCATTCAATGAAGAAAAAAAAATACTTTTTCCTATTTTTTTTGTCGGATTTTTAGCAAAAAATGTCTGTTATACTGTGATATTGCTATCTTCAATTTTGATTTTCCTGAAACAGGGTAATTTGTCTGCATCAAACATTTTTTATTCGCATTCAGCATTCTCATATCGCAGGAGCAAGTTTTTTATTTCAGCAAAAAATGAAAAATTCGATTTTTAATCGCTTGCAAAGCCGATTTTGAAAACCCATGAAATTTTAATCTTAAAATTCTCGGTCAATTTTCTCGTAATTTGTTAATTTTTTTTACATCAAACTTCATTTAGCCGTATTTTAATTAAAAATTTAATTTTTTTATCGCAATCTACGGCCGAGCTGGCTCAACTGTTAGGTTATTCGTTACCCTGCAAAATTACCATTTTATTGATTATGTCGTTATGTACAACCAGCCTTCAATTCTGTTTAAGTTCACTAATCTGTTGAAGTCTTTAAAAATGTGTTAAATTTACTAAAACTATAAATCCACCGAAATACTGTTAAACTCACGAGAATTCTATGATAGTCACTAAAATTTTGGCGAATTTACTATACTTCTGCTAAAATCACAAGAATTCTTTAATATTTAAGGCTCATGTAGGCGGTAATGTAACCTAGAAAACTCACCTAAAAAAATCAATTCCAAATGATAGCGCAACGAATGATTATCGGGGGGCAATTTTTTTCCTCTTGGAAGGTAAAATCCATATTTGAGGCGGAAAGACCCTGCGGATTGTCAACACTTGCGATAATTTTTATAAAGTTGTAATAAATTAATAAAAACCATGACAAATGTATCTTACTTGAAAATATATTATTATAAAAACACTAAAAGAAGGAAAAAAAATTGCCCCCCATAATCATTCGTTGCGCTAGCATTTGGAATTGATTTTTTCAGGTGAGTTTTCTAGGTTACATTACCCCCTACATGAGCCTTAATAGAATTGTTAAAAATTATTTAATTAACTAGATTTCCATGAAATTCGCTAGAATTATAGTAAATGAACTACAGTTATATTGAATTTTCTATAACTCTGCTAAAATCACGAGATATCTGTTACATTTAATAGAATTTCGGTAAGTTAACTAGAAATATGGTAAATTTCGTAGAAGTTTGGTGAACTTTTTTAGAATTCTGTGAAATTTAGTAAAATTTCGGTAAATTTACAAGAATTCTTCTAAAATCACAAGAATTCTTTTAATTTTAATAGAATTTTGTTAAATTTGTTAATTAACTTAAATTAATTAAATTAAGAGATTTCCATTGAATCCACTGAAATGATATTAAATTAACTACAGCTAAATTAAATTTTCTATAATTCTGTTAAAATCGTAAGAATTCCGTTACTCTTAATAAAACTTTGTTAAGTTAACTCGAATTATTCTTTTAAATTAACCAAATTTCTGTATAACTCACCAGAAATGTGTTAAATTCCATATAAATTTGGTGCATTTTTTGAGAATTCTGCTAAAATCAGAATAATTCTTCTAAATTTAATAGAATTTTGATAAATTGGTTATTAACTAGATTTCCATCAAATTTACTCCAGTCATATTAAATTAACTACAGCTAAATTGAATTTTCAATAATTCTGTTAAAATCACAAGGATACTGTTACATTTAATAGAATTTTGTTAAGTGAAGTAGAATTATTCTTTTTAATTAACCAAAATTCTGTCGAATTCTCCAGAAATATGTTAAATATAGAAATTTGGTAAATTTACTGGAATGTAGTCTAGAATTCGCTCAAAAAGTATTTCGTAAAATTTGAATTTTATTTCCTTTCAGACGTAATACTAAAAAGACTAAACACACAACAATAGGAAATTTTTTTTTCTATTTAAGTCTCCCTCAGATGTTAAATTTGCCTTTGAACTACTCATTAATCATCAGAAAGAGGCTTTCTGTAAACAAACATAGAATTCAGCAGATTTTAGGTTGGCGATGCTTGAGGCCCACCGTGACTGATTCTTTTAACTTCCTTGAAATCTTCTAAATTTCTCTGGATTTGTTGAATTCCTTAAATTTGTGAAATTCATTGAATTTAGAATATTTCAGACAATGTAGGGAATTCCGAAGAATTTAGAAGGTTTAAAAGAATTTAGGGAATTTAGAGGATTTTAAAAGATTTCAAGGAAGTTAAAAGAATTCAACAGTATACAAAAAAAGGTCCAGAGAAATTGAAGGAATTCAGAAGATTTCAGGGCATTCAGTAGAATTAAGAAGAATTCAGCGAATTTAGGAAATTTCAGAGAATTGAGGTAATTCAGAGGAATTCAGAAGATTTCAAAGAAACTAAAAGAAATCAGTAGAATGCAAAGAATTCACAGGAAATCAGGGAATTGTGTGAATGTAGGGAATTCAGAAGATTTCAAGTTAGTTAAAAGAATTCAAACGAATTCAAAGAACTCAAAAGAATTTAAAGGAATTCAAGTGAATTAAAAATAATGATAAATAATATAATAAACCAGAGAGTATTAATTACTAAACCGATGTGCTGCTTGGTTTAGCATTCAGCACCACGTATGCGTACTAAGACGAGAGGTTAACACAAAAAGCAGAGTGGTCTTTTTAGACCTGCACTCCGAGAGAGGTTCTTTTGACGTGGAGGTAACGTAAGTTTCTATACAAAATTGTACAATGCTAATTTCTTCGATTCAGGTGGCCGAGCGCCTACTAAAACAAGAAATTTTGAGCAGAGATGACATGATAGAATTGTTAGGCCCCAGACCTTTCCCCGAGAAGTCGACGTACGAACAATTTGTCGAAGGCACGGGGTCTTTCGAAGAAGACACAACTTTGCCAGAAGGTTTGAAAGAATGGAACAAAACGAAGGAACCTCCCAAAGACCCACAATCGGGAGGTGAAGCGCCATCGCCCCCTGCAACTGGAGCGCCACCTAAAGATCAACCCCAGCCACGATTATAATTTTCTCAATCTTAGAACCTAGTCCTTACGCGTACCTTATTCATACTTTGTATAATAGTTAAATATATATACTTTAGCAGTAATTTATGTCTCGATCCAACATTCGAAAGTCGCGCTAGGCATTTCATCCTATTTGTTTATTACACTCTCTTGTAGAATATTTTTAAGCAATCGAATATTTTATCAATCTTTGATTTCAATTGTGAACTCATTCACCGGCATTAATCGACTTTCTTCGGAAAGAGGGACTCGAGCATTTTTATTAATTCCAGATCTCACTCGTGCGCTGTTTTTAGTGTGAAAGAAATCTAACTCGCTTGAAAAGATTTGCATAATGTAAAAGGTCTGTTTTGATAACTGGTGACTGTGATTTTATTCCTTTAGTCAAGCGTCTCGAAAGCCAGTAGGGCTAAAACAATGTGAAATAAAAAATCTTGATAAAGGAGTACAAGAAAGAAAAATTATTTTCATTACGGGACTTTAAAGGCGCGATTTAAGATCGGGAATCATTGTTTGGAGATTTTGTATGACAAGGGAATTGGAAATTAAATTGAAAAAGGTTCCGAAAAAAGAAATATTTTCAGGAACTCTTTTCTAATTTTTAAATATATGTGTTTTCACTCTATGAATTCAGTATTTATTAGAGATTTTTTTTATTAGTTGAATTAGGTGGTCATTTTTAAAGTGACAATATAGATTGAATTGTTATTTGTTAACGCGTGATTGTGAAAATCAAAACTCAGTGGATAAAGTGTGACGAAAATCATTTTAGCTACTGATTGCGATATTTAGTTTTTAAGAAGATTCTGAATTTAAGAGAAAGGCGGTAATATTTACTTAAAATTGTATTAAAATGAAACTATAGGATATTTACGTTTCTTCGAGCTGGAATCTGCTGCAGAGGTCAATATATTTTAAAAATATTTAAATAAATTTTCTTATCTAATTAATTAATCCATAACAGTTGGGCCCACGAAAATAGTTCTATCATCTGAATTCTTGTATAATATGTAATCGATAAAAAATTCACACAATCAGTTGGTGTGGGGTCGAAAGGCAGGGTGTCTAGAGACCTTGAAAACCTTGAAAACCTGGAATTCTCCTTGAATTTTTTTTAAACCTTGAAAACCTGGAAATCTCCTTGAATTTTTTACGAGAACCTTGAACTTTAATTATTTTTTGTTCGCTTTTTAAATAGTAATTTTAATGTAATGCAAAGAGTAATTTTAATTTCTTAACCCATTATGAAAGAAACATCTCGCTTAGAAAAAAATCTTGCTACTGAAAAGTGTTTTATTCATCTAGATATAATTTATCTTTTTTTTATTACAGAATAAATAAAGAGATTTCAAAGCACTTTTTCTAGAATGTACCAATTATTTTATAGATTGCAAAGAACAGACTTTAATATTGTGAATAATTCTATAAGTTTTTACTTTCTTCTCCGCTAATATAGAACATTGAAGTATAAATTTTGTTGTGGTATTCAACTTAGAAATTATAAAAATTATTAGTTTAAAATTTCAATGTTAATTCAGTTTCAGAATTAGAATAAGCCATGGTTATACAACGGATTTTTTGAGGGGTTGACCACTCGGGTTTTGAGTGAACACCAGATTTCAAAAGGTTACAAAATATTGCTAAAGATTTCAAAACATTTCAATATATTTTAAATATTTTTAATATTTCATAAAGATTTCACGGATGTGAACGATTTAAAAAAGGCGCGCATATCAGATTTCCATAAAGATTTCACAGCAATTTCACAAATATTTTAAAGATTTAAAGGATTTCAAAGGTTTGAAAAAGGCTACAGTAAACCAGATTTCAAAAATGTTTAAAATTTCAAGTGGTTTTAAAACATTTTAGAACCTTTCAAAAGATTTCAAATAATTCAACGATTTCAACGAATATAAAAGATTTAAGAAAGATTTCATAAACATTTCAATAGATTTCACAAAGATTTTAAATATCGCTTGTAATACTTCAAAAAATTCCAACGAATTCACGAAGATTTCAAAAGATTTCACAAAGATTTCAAAGGCTTCAAACATTTCACAAAGATTTCGAACATTTCACAAAGATTTTAAAACTTTCAAAAGATTTTAAAGATTTTAAAAAGGGTATATTTAACTATATTTCTAAGATTTTAAAATATTTCAAAGATTTTAAACAATTTCAAAAATTTTTAGGAGATATCAAAAGATTTCACAAAAGTTTCAAAGATTTCATAAAAAATTTATAAAGATTTCAAAAAAATCCGAGAATTTCAAAGATTTCAACAAGGGTGCAGTATACCAGATTTCAAGGATTTCAAAACATTTCAAACGTTTTAAACGATTTAAAATTTTTTGAGAAGATTTCAAATATAGAGTGATTTGAAACGATTACAAAAGATTTACGAAAGATTTCAAAGATTCCAAAAGATTTCATGAATTTCAAAGATTTCAACAGGGATACAGTACACCAGATTTCAAAGATTTCAAAACATTTCAAAGATTCTAAACAATTTCAAAAGGTTTCGACACATTTGAGAAAATATAAAAAAAAAAATTCAAAGATTTCAAACGAACACAAAAGATTTCGCAAACAAAGAATAAAGAAAGAGTTCGGAAATATTTTAAATATTCCATTAGGATTTTACAAGATTTCAAAAAGTTACACAAAGATTTTAAAGATTTTACAAGAGCTTTAAAAAATTCCAAAAGATTTCTTAAAAATTTCACCGAAATTTCAAGCTTTCACTAAGGTTTGTAATACTTCAAAAAATTCCAACGAATTCACAAAGATTTCAAAAAATTTCACATGGATTTCAATGATTTCAAAAACATTACAAAGATTTAAAAATATTCCCAAAGATTTCACAAAGACGACTCATGTTCGCAAAAAATTAAGAATTTGTTTATTTATGATTCGGCTTTCTTTAGAAATTGTTGGCCAATAAAAAATGAAGTGGCTCTTTTTTTACATGTATGAAAAACGTTTATTTCATTATTTGATGTAAAAAAAGGGGGACCTGGAAAAATGTAATGTCTTGACCTGGAAAAGACCTGGAAAAGACCTGGAATTTTGTTCCTAAGAGTCGCTAGACACCCTGAAAGGCCAAAAGATTTTCTGATGCTTATAAAAAGTCATGAGACAGTTTCACCGAAAGGCTTTTTCTATACATTTTGTGCGGGGTTCTTTGCTGGAAAGTAGATAAAAAATTGATCCGAAATAGAAACTGTTAATCCGTGACTCAATAATTAATATAAACTATTATTCAAAAAAATTCACCTATACTTTTTTTAAATTACATAACGATATTAGATTCGCGCGTTAAATTAAAAATCTGAAGAAAATTTCTAATTCCATGAACATAAAAAATGAGGTAATCATAATTTGTAAAACAATTTAGCAAATTGAATTTTGATTTAAATGATCACAAGTTGATAATACCTATTCTTTATTCGCCTAAACAGTATGAAGTCAGATTCAAAGACCAAATAAAAATGTTTTGTGAACTTAAAAATCTATCAATACAAAAAATCAGGTGATTTCTGTACATTAATTTTAATAAAAACTATACCAAATATTTTTTAATTATTTAAAAAAACCAAAACTTCGAAATCTTCCAAATTAAAAACTATAGATATCTACAAATTATAGAAATATGACTTTCTACCCTCAATATAGCACAAATTTGAACTTTTTTGTAATGAATAATTTATATATTAATGTTTCCAGTTACTGTTCAAATTTCCGTTTTTTTGTCAAAAAACGTATTTTTTGACGATTCAGTGTTTTGACAACTGAAAATTTGAAGTTTTGAAAATTTGAAAATTTAATCTACAAATAATCCCTTCTTTCTATGATTTTTAAACACTCTTTCGTGGTTAAATTAAAACTTTCAAATTATCTAATAAATTATTGAAAATATACGTGTTTTGTGTTAGTGTTTTTTTTGCTGTAAATTACTATTAAAATAAAATAATTTTAACATAAAATCATAAAGTTTCTAAAAGGACTTTACATTTCTAAAAATTGTAGGTTGTATCAGTTTTTCACCTGAATTTAGCAGTTTTAAACAAAAATCATTATCAAGATTCCTAATTTTCAACAATTTTAGGTCATTTCAGCGTTTTAAATCGGAAATTTATATTTTTAAAGAAAAAATAATTAGAGTTTAAAGATTCATAATTCTTTTAACAATTTCAGGTTATGTGAGCGCCCAAAAAATTGGTATTTTGAAACAAAAATGATTATAGTTCCAACAAGATTTGCCATTTTTGAACAGTTTCAGGTTATAGTAACGTTTTTCACAGGAAGACGGTTATTAAAAAAAACTATCTCTGTTATGTTAATGTGTTTCGTCGCAAATTATTGGTATAAGATTTTAAATAATATTTACAATTTTTGACAACTCTGTTTTAGGTTGTGTTGGGCTGTTTGACCCTAAATAGAATTTTTAAACAAAAAATATTAAATTTAAATCTTAAAGTGCAATTTGGTTAGATTATTATCTATACATCGTAGAAAAATGTATATTATTTCTAAAGATATCAGTTATGACAAATATTGTTGTAATATTAATTTTATATTTTAATTACAAAATTGTGCGAGACAAGAAAAAATAATTGCGCGTGTTTTTTTTTTATAAAAGTAAAACTCGAATTACAAAATGAAGTTTTAACTGAAGTTGACAGTACTAGCAGAATTAAAATATAAATAAAAAGTCTGTGATTTATATAGTTTATTTATTTATATTTGAATATAATTCAAATATGAAATCTCTGAAAACTAGATAATATTGGAACAAGTAATTATACCGATTTTTTAAATGCTTGAAACAAAAAAAATTCACATCTACTTTAAAATTCGACTTTTTATTCCAGCATTATAAAAGTATTGAAATTAATTTTTTGTTTGTATATCGATGATGAACTTCTCATTAAAAACTGCAAATCTGAACGCCTTGAAAATTTTCAATGTTGAAAAATGTCTAATTTTAAAAGATTTTAAAAGACAGTTTTTCATATTTCCATTTGAAAAATTTAAACGATATTTTGTAATGAAATTAAATGTCAAACTCATTTAAGTTGGCATTTTATCCTTAAATTTTAAATCTTTTTAATTGATAAATTAAATAAAACAACAAAATTGAACGTTTCCTGATTTTTAACGAAACCATTGGAAGCTATGCAAAAAGTAGGTCACTAAAATGAGTTATATTTCAATCTCGATTAAACTGAAAAAGAAATATTTTTCAGTGCCAGTCAAATTCAACATTAATTCAATTTCAAGCTTTCAAGTTTGAAAGCCATGTTGTAATGAAATTAAGCTGCAATCTCAATCGAAATTTGCATCAATTTTGCATTTTCTAATTCAAATTTTTTTTAATGATTAAAAAGATCAAAGATAAATTAAAAATATGAAAGCCATTTGAATGATTGCCAATATTATAAATTTAAATATTTTTATTGATTGAAAAAAATTAAAATTGCATTTGTAAATTCCAAAGAATTTTTTTACTCCTGTTTTTTGAAAAAGAAATCATTGCTTCCTCTGTTTTTTTTCTTCTATTGTATCCTATTTTTTTCTTCTCTGGAAAGGAAAAAAACAACACATTTTGCTTCAGAACAATCGTTTATTCTGCGCTACTGTCACGTACACAGATACTCGTAATAAAATTGAAAAACACATGTTACCTGCGTGGTCGTGGTTATATTAATAATATAAATTTTGAGTTTGTTCCATTTTTCGTATTTCATGCGATATTTTAATCGCCACGCTCTAGTTTAAAACAATATTTCATATAAACAAAATTCGGGAACTATTTTTTGAATCAGATTTTTGTCTGCAATTATTTAAAATATTCAAGAATTATAAATTTGGCACCTACCACATTGAAATTCGGATTTTGCATTAGTGCCACAATTAAAGAAAAAAAATCTACTTTGTCCAAGTCCAAGATGAAACCTTTCTCACTGCACAAATTTTAAAACATTGAGCTCATGCAAAAATATAATTGAATAATTTTCGGTAATTTTTTCAAATCAGTATAATTTATTTATATTGACTTGAATTCTTTTTATATCAGTTAATTTAAAATCCAAATATAACTGAAAATATAAATTAAATTTTTTTTTGGAATCGTAAAGAACAGAAATAGACTCAAGATTTGAAAATTAGACAAGTTTGAGGACTTGTATCTTATTCTTAGGTACAAATTAAAGAATGTCACAATTTTATCATGACGAGTGCTTCCAATTGCATTCCTACGCATCTTTGTTTCCAAATCAGTTAATTCTGAAATGGAATTTTAATTTTTCGCAACTTCTACAAAACTATATGATTTATTAATTAAATATTTATATGTTCCGAAAGTACCGTAAACTTAGTACTAATCACTAATGCAATATTATACAATCACTAAATTATTGCTTTGTCGTACCTTGTGTATCACGCACTAATCTATTTCTATGCACTTATTCATATATGTATATTTTCAAAATTTTTGAAAAGCATTTCGCTCTCGCGATTCATCCTCTTTCCATTAAATGTTTCCATTTTTTGAAAAAACTCTTTTCTAACAACCGCAATTCCTATTTAAAATTTAGGTAAAAAATTGCATCAATTTGGCACAAGGTCCATTTTGTTATAATTTGAATAAAAATATTTTGATAAAAAATATTTTTGATAGTAATCTTTTGGAAAGGCGGGCGAGATCGTGGGAGCGCAAGCTTAAATAATCTGCGTGTCTAAAAAATATAATAGTATCAATTGTCCATTCAAGGGTAATACAATAAAGCAGATCTAAAATTACATTTTTTCACATACCGTTTTTAACGAATATCAGTTCTGCAAACTTGCAAAATTTTGCATGTCGTCCTACTTTACAATTCTCTCCCTCTAAAGCTAAATTCTAATACAAGACAAAATCTTGTCGATTAAGTAATATCGTCAATTATTTTGTATGATTTTTTAAATTATCATAATTAGAGTCGAATGGACATTGCGTGACTTTTGCGTGTCTTTTTTCATTTGTTGTTTTGCTCGTTTCCAGATGCTAAAATAACACACATGTCGAGGATCACTTCCAATTCAATAATCGTCTAAAGGCATCGCGATACAGTGCATAAAAAACAATTTTTTATTTATATTCTACACGCCGTCAGTCTCAGTTCGCATTGTTTCTTGATTTGTGAAAAATTCGAGGTTTGCCCCCTGGATTATTTCAGAATCAGAAAACGATCCAAATATTTTGTATTGACTACTGTTACAAGGTTTTTGTAATATTTACTTATTCGATTGACTGTCGAGTATTGGTATTTTCTATAATATAAGGGCAAGATTATTGAGTCTAATTCTAGTTGCGGTCAGGCTGATTAGCTACTGAAAAACTAGATTCATTATACCAGATCTTAATAAAAATCTTTTATTCTCACGCACTCACACACATTTTTTTCTACTTTTTCAATACTGTGTTTTTTTGACAATCTTCAATATCTTGCTTTTTATATATATGTACAGGTGAGCCTTTTAGTGTTGGGGAGTAACTTTTGTATAGACTTTAACAAACATTTCACACAGGGAAAAAATTTTAACTGTAATCTAACTTATTGATTACCAGGGTGGCGACTTGACCGGGAAACCGGGAAAAGACCTGGAATTTTATTGACTGGAATTTACTTCTGATTATAGAAAAATTCAAGAAATATAATTTCACTTGGAAAAGGGAATTTTTTACATGGAACGGGAATTTTTTAAAGGAATTATAATTCGGATTTAGAAGAAAGGAATTTTCAAAAATCCCTCTTCCAAGTCAGAATTCGTCACAATTTGAAAGTTTCCTCTTCTAAATTTTAGGTAATAAAAGTACTTCAAGCAGTTTTCAGATTAGAAGTAGTATTTCAAAGAAGAAATATTTCTGAATTATAATAGACATTTTTTTACATTGTTCGTTGCGAATTCATCGTTTTTTAGTTAAAAATTCAACTACTGGGTTAAAAGTTAAACTTTTGTTAAAAATTAATTTGGTTGAAGATTGATCATTTTAATTTAAAATTCATCTCTGGTTGACTTTGTGGAAAATTCATCTTTTTTGTAGAAAATTAATCAATATGGTTGACAATTTATCTATTCGGCATAAAATTCAACTATTCCAGTTGAAGATTTATCATTTTAGTTGAAGATTCAGAATTTTAGTTGGCATTTCATCAGTTTGGTTGAAAATTAATTTCTTTAAATGAAAATTTAACTGTTCCATTGTGAGTTGAAAATTATTATTTTCAAGTTCGGAATTCCACAATTTGGATAAAAATTTGTCTTTTTTAATTGAAAATTTTTTGGTAGAAAATTATCTTATTTTTCTTTTAAAGTTAATCTTCTTGTTTAAAAATTCTTCTGTTCAGTTAAAAATTCAAGTATTCCAGTCAAATATTTATCATTTTAGTTGAAAATTCATCTTTTAGGTTGGAAATAAAATTATTTGGTTGAAAGTTAAACTCTTTTGTTAAGAATTAATTTTTTTTCAGTTAAAGATCCATCGTTTTAATTAAAAATTCATTTCTGTGGTTGAAAAATGAGCTGTTTGATTGAAAATTTGTTTTTTCTTTGGATGTTTTTTGGTTGAAAATTATTATTTTTATTAAACTGAAAATGTAACTATTATTCCAGTTGAATGTTTCATAATTTTACTTCAAAATTCATGTCTTTGGTTGAACATTCATTTTTGACTAAAAATTTAATTATTCAATTTTTGGTTGAAAAATGATCTTTTTTAGTTGAAAATTCGTATTTTTTGGTAGAAATTAATCTTCTTGGTAGAAAATTAATCTTTTTGGTCAAAAATTCAATTATTCTAGTTAAAGATTCATCATTTCAGTTAGAAATTCATCTTTCTGGTTTGAAATTCAACTATTGCAGTTAAATATTTACAATTTTATTTGAAAATTCATCACTTTGTTTGAAAATGTAACTATTATTTTGAAAGTTAGTTTTTGTTGTTGTTAAAAGTTAGTTTTTTTGTTGAAAGTAATTTTTTTAACTGAAAATGTAACTTATTTCAATCGAAAATTCCATAGTCGTTGTTGAAAATTCATCTGTTTGGTTAAATATTAATTTTTTTAACTTGAAATTTAATTATTAAAGTTTTGGTAATTAATTAATTTGTTGGTTTGAAAATTTATCTATTTCAGTTAATGATTCATTGTTCTGGTTGAAAACTCTTATGTTTGGTTTAAAAATAATTTTTTAAACTAAAAATGTTACTATTCCATTTTTTATTGAAAATTATTATTTTTTCAGTGCAAAAGTTAACTATTTGGTTGAAAATTTGTCTTCTTTTATTAAAACTTCAAACCTTTCTTTAAGAATTAATGTATTTGGTTGAAAAATTGTATTTTTGGGTAGAAAATTAATCTTTTTATTTAAAATGTAATCTTCTTTAAATTTACAATTTTTCATTAACTTTTCAGTAGAAAAGATTGAGAGAAGTGAAATTTCGAAATTTTTTAGAAAAATTTCATATTCAAAGCGCAAAAACTTTAAGATTTATTATAAACTTCCAATTATTTTCAAATTTTAAGGTTTTTAAGTTTGAAATAAGATAGTAAGTCTTAATTAATTTCACGATCCTCATATTTTAGTATGTAAAATTAAAATACATAATTGTTTAATTTGGTCAACCATGAAATATTATTGCTTTCAATGGAAGTCCATTTTAATCTTAACAGAAATTGTGTCATTGAAACTTTAAAAATCTTTTGATGTTTGAAAAATGCAAGTTTGGGCATCATCAAACTGAAAGAAATTTTTTAGCATCAGTAAATTTAAATTATTGAATTCTTTTAAATTTACTTAGAAACATTTCAGTTTAACAATATTTGAAATTCCAAGTATCCAAAATTGTTCAAATTTAGCCTCCAAATTAAAAAGAGTCTAAAATTAAAATTGATCATTTTAAAATAAGAAAAAAAATAACATTTAAAGTAATTTCTGTAAGTTTCATCTATAATTTTGTATCTGCAAATGTCATTCGTCCCTTTTTTGAGTAACAACCCCAACACTATCTGCTTTATTTTCTATTATTTTGCGGAAATGAATGCAAGCAAATCACAATGAAAATTGTGTAATTCTAACATTATTTGTCTAATTACAACAGAATTAGAAGTCATTAAAAAAATATTGCACAAAGTAAATTTATAATTTTTTTTTAATCTGCCCATCATTTTTAATATTATTATAATTCTGAATTGAAATTGCAGACCTTGAGAAGATTTTTTCTTCCACAGTAAAGTAGATAAAAATTTCCATTTTGGATAAATTGTTCAAAATCGTCGATGTGTCAGGACGTTTCAAGGTGTTGCCTATTTTTAATTTCTTAAAAAAAGATTCCTAATACATATGTTATTCACTGAGAATAAATTCACTGCCTTTTTTGACTATTAATTCACGTATATCACTATATTGTTCTCACTATTTTTACAAACATCTTTCCCAAATGTGCTAATATTGAGTAGGTTAAAAATAAAATATCAACTAGGTTCCGATTAGAAATTAAGAGTTTGAAATAAAATAATAATTCATCAAGTACTTTAACAATAAATAAAATAATTATATAACAGATGAATAATAATATACACGGAATTATAAAATTAACAAAATAAATAAACTGAATAAATTAACAACAATTAAAATACGTATTACAGAGTAATTAATTATTTGAGTGTCTAATGTTGAGCTATTTTTCAGGACACACGTGAGGTCGCATTGACGTTTTCTGGACAGTCATCACATTCAGTCAACGCCCAAAGAACGTTTCTAGGAATTCTACAAAGATGCACCAAATTTCGTGCATTATTTCCTTTGAATTTTTTTCCTCAAAATTTAAATCTAATTCAATTTGCCCATTGGACTAAATTTATCAGGGTTAGAACGCGTTCTATAATTTAAAGATATTCGAATTTGGGCCTCGGGCGTTTAATCACTTTCAGACTCAACAGGTGGTCCTCTTTTCTCAAAATTCCACATTGTTGATGAAAAACTCTAGTTCTTCTGAAATTAAACATAAAGATAAATTTGTCCGAGGCCATTTTTTTGTAATTTCAGAAAAAATACACTTTTTTGGTACATCCACGATGTGCTATAAATCTATTTACGCTTGCATGTAATTATTTTTAATAATAATGCCTCGGCGATAAACATTTTGTAAACCTACGAACGATTTATTATTCGTGCGGCTACCCTGCGAGGTTTCATGAAAAGCGATTGAACGTACTTTATTTTTCGTTTGCTGGCAATAATTTTTACACATTTCTACCCAAAGTAAAAAAATATTTTTGCGTTAAAGACTAAAGAAATATATTCGCATAAGAATTTAAGTAAAGCAAAGAAAGAATCTTCAAATATGCAAATCTTAGAATACATTTTTTTAACTCTAGAAATAAATATTGAATTTCTGTTTTCTTGCAGAAATCGAAAGCTCTACTTTGGAAAATCGTATCTATAACGAATGAGATATGCATTTTCAGATATCTTAGTAGATATTAAAAATAATTATTTCCTCTATCCTTTTCTAGAAGAAAAGAACTTTTTTTTTAATCTTCCGTTTAATATCCATTCGTACGAAAGGAATTGACGCTGTCGAATTTTGTGTCATGATAAGACGGATTAAAAAAGTTATTTAGTGAAAATTCGATGTCTCGTTGCGTTCTTGGCAAGAACCATTTTGGCTCAAAGGTACTGGTTGATACTTAAATATTTTATCAAGTATCTTTTGGTAGAAAATATAAATCTCCACGAGGAAAGGACGCAGATTCCTATTATCCGATCAAGTTTCATCGGAGTGTCTTGATGAAATGCCAATCTCAAATAAATTTCTTGTTTTAAAATGATCTTTTTGTGCCTCGAAAAACTGTTTTCAGTATCAAAGATCGTAAAATCGAACGCGCTAGATTCATCTTTTACGCTCTTGTAGTACAGTTTTATGATGATAATAATACTGTTATACGATCTCACGTTCATTAAAATAAATAAAATGTGAATAAAATGGAACGGTTTTATGTCGTGTTTTAAAATAGAAAAGATATATGAGGTTGTCATTTAATCGGAATCCTGAATTGGTCGAACGAAATATAAAGTACGAGACACTTGTATTGCTTTCCTGGTCCTCGAACGTTTGTGATTGCTTTTCAATCGTCACTTATTCCTATATACTCGTGCTGAGTAAATTGTAGGGTAGACAATGAATTTTAATATCCGTCAACGTTACTTTTTGCAGTTAATTTGAAACTGCATTCGATAAAGTCTGGAACAATAAATTATTTATTAATTAGCTTTATAATTTTCAGTCATGAACTGAGTAACAAAAAAGTGTCAATGGAATACCAATAAGATCCCAAGAAAGCCCCTCTGAAATACGGGAAATGAGACAAGTCAGTACTCAAGTACAACATTTTTTAAAAATTATTTACACCTTCAAATATGGAGACAAACGTAATAATTCAATATTTTTTCTTCAAAATATTTACTCACAGGATTCAGGTCGCAAAAAATACTACCAAAATAGAAATAAAGTACCAAAAAAGTTTGAAATACATTGCACGATTTTTTTAGGAGAAAATTACTAGAAAAGAACCCATTAATTTGTTTTTAATTTTTACAAGGCTTAATTCATTTTTATGACCAAAGTACCAACAAAATTTTAAATTTTGAAAAACTTCCAGGACATCCTTTTAAAAACTTTTGTGTAAAATTTAAACTCAAATCAATTTCGAAGCATTGTACTGTTTGTAATATAATTTCCAGAAAAATTCTTGTACACTACCGGCGAAAATGATCTCAAGCCTATTTTTTGAGCTGTTGCTAAAGTGCTAATTTTTTGTCCTCGTAATAGCGCGAAAAGAGAATACAATTCTGCATCTAATAAATCCAAGTTAAAGATATAATGTTAGTTTTATAGAAAGATATTGCAAAAAACGTCAAATTGAGAAGTTTTCGAAAAATTGAAATAACTCTGGAAATAATAAACAGTTTTCAAAGTTATTGTTCTCATTTTAAAGGTAAATCTCCACAGTATTTTACTAAATTATTAAGATATTTTTCGAATTTTAAACCTAGATTCTGCCCTAGGGATTGCAAAATATGATCTTTTAGTTTTCGTAGTTTAAATATTTAAAAAAAAAAATCGGTAAATTTAAGGTATTTAGGGACTCTACAAGGAGCTCGAAAATTTTTTGGGGTGAATCCACCCCGTGTGACTAATTAGGGCTAAAAATATCTTAGCAATTTAATAAAATACTTTAAAAATACTTTAAAAGTAGCCGAAGAAGTTTATTAACTTTCCTGCTATTATAAGAAAAAATATTAACGTTAATATTATAAAAAATGATGCATAAAATACTGTACATAAAATTAATAATCAATGCAAATTTCAAAAGGCTTTTCGACTATTATTTCATTCTAAACAACACGCGAAATGTGAATGGCTAAATTTGCCATTTTATCGTACACCATTTAAACTCTGAGCGAATTTTTTCTGGAATTTAGTGAATATTACAACGTAAAATAACCGCGTTTAATACTTTTCCTCGCACGTGTTACACTCTAAAACAGTAAAATTGATTAAAATCCAGGAAAAACGTGTTCAGAGTGTAAATGATGCCTGATAACATGAAAAATTGAGCCACTTAATTTTTCCGGTTAAAGTTTTTTAATATTGTCAAAAAATGATTAATATGTAGTAAAAAAGTAACAGGTTTGCCGCGCTTATTCCACTCGTTAGAACGTAACTTAATAAATTCCTATCAATCTGTGTTAAAAAAAAAACAGAAAAAGTACTAAAATAATGATTAAAAATTCAAAAAGGAATGCCAATACAAATTTCCAGGCTCTTTTTCAAAACTCCAGGACTAATCGATATTTTCCATGTACTTTTTTAAAATTCCAGGTCTTTTTCTGGTTTTCAATTTTTTTCAGGTTCTGTAGCAACCCTGTATGAGCATTTGTATGAATTTTGAGAAACAATAAAACGAATTTTTTGTAGCACTTTTGTCCCAAAAATATTTTTCCACAGAAAAACTGTTTTCGAGTTATTTTGGGACATAACTTTGAAACTCTACAAATTTCGTGAAAAATCAAAAGTCTGTCTTTACTAGTACTTTTTTCTAAAAAAGTTCTTTATTAGCACGACGTATTTCAAACTTTTTTTTGGCACTTTCGACCTCTTTCAGCAATAATTTTTTTTTGTATAAAACAGTGTTCATTTGTAAAAATATTAAACTGGACATTTCAAACAAAAAATTTAAAGGAACTTTTCTACTAATTTTGTTTTTAAAAAGTTCTGCTAAAACAGGATGAATTTTGATGTTCCTTGGTACATCTTTTTTTTGAGTATTTTAATATTTGCAGCAAAATTTTTTGAATAGAATAAAACTTTCATAAAACCTTCAAATCTAAATCAGTAAAAATTCAATACTGAAATTCGAGTAGTTCTTCACTAATTTGAATTTAGAGCGAAGAATGAGTCGTTGTTATTTCATTAGGTAAAATACATTTTTCTTATCAATGATAATAAAGATCAGGAAGTAAATGTAATCTATTGCCAAATAGTTTAGAAAATATTGATCTTAAGTTTGATATACTCTTTATATTTGAACCAGTAGAAATTCTTTGAGAATCAGTGACTTATTTTTTAAATATGTTTTCATCAGTGAAAATCTGTTGGAAATCAGTCAAAAGTTACTGAAAATTTCAATCCTATGTTTGCTGTAGGGAATCAATGAAAAGCTACTGAAATTTCAGTAAAAACTGCTACAATTGCAGTGAATTGTCAATGATTTCCAGTGGATTTTCTCTGATTGAAATATATAGAGATAATAAGAAAATTTCTAGCGGTAAAAAATCATGTAATAGTTATTGGCATTTACTAATATTGAAATATTTTTTTAATACTAGCAAACTTAAATATTTCTGGTTTTAAGGCATTTTGATTTTGATATCTTGCAAAGCTGAAACTTTCCACTAAAAATGAGAAAATTTTGGTTCATTTTCATATCCAGAGCTATTAAAAAAAGGTTGAAATGTGTATCGGTTTATTTATTATTTATCATTTATCCTTTAGTATTAATCATTTCTTATTTCTTATTTATTACTTATTATTTAAAGCTTTCCAAATTAAACATTATTTTTTGAATGAAAATTTTCTTTGTTTCAAAATTATTTGACATTAACTTCGGGATAAATTTATTCGAAGTTGAATTATTATTTTTTTGAGGGTGAAGGTAGCCTAAAAGTCTGTTTTTCCACTAACAAGGGGGGTTAGGTTGGTGTCCGGCGCCGATTTTTTTGTTACTTTGCAGGTGAAAAGAGGATCCCAGACTATGAAAGAAAAAAAAAATTTGGGCAAACGTTCACATTTAGGGGTTGAAATCACCCCTTCTATATTTTTGAGCCTTTTGGTGTTTTGAAAGGTAACATTGTGTTTTATTTATTGTTTTTACACAAAATTGTTCTAATTGATTAATTAATTTCATAAATTGATTAATTAATAATTGATTACAATATTAGCGTGAGTTGTAAAAACACTTACCCCATAGAGTATCATATACCATTAAGCCATTTCCCTTTCGGCGAGCCTCAAGGGGTAAGCGTGACACTACCCGATTCGGGTAGTGTTTCTAGGTGGATAGTTTCTTGTAGTAAATAACTACAAGTGTGGGCTCACCACACCCACCACCGCCAACAGCAACGCAGTAGTATCAGACGGTCACCCATCCAAGTACTAACCGCGCCCAACACTGCTTAACTTCAGTGATCTAACGGGAACTGGTGTTTCCAGCGTGGTATGGCCGTTGCCATAATAATATAGAAAATAATATCATAATTTAGAAAATCTATAGTTTAAGATTTTGGACTTTGTTGCTGCAAACATCTTGTTTTGGTATTAAATTCTATTAAGAATTATCAGTGTTATTCGAAATAATCCCTAAATTAGGTATCATCCACCCCTTTAATATTATCAATGAATAAGAAATATATTTATTAATATAACATTTCTGTAAGTAATGGATTAAAATATTTGGTTTGGACAATCAATAATAATATAACTGATTTTTTGTTAACGATGGCACTTGTTCTTATATTAATAAACCCTTGTTATGTAAAAACCACCCCTAAAAAACTTACCCCCTAACTTAACTATCTTAAACTATATGTCATATGGCGAAGCATTCTAGGGGTAGATTTTCTAAATTATGATACTCTATGGGGTAAGTGTTTTTACAACTCACGCTAATATTGTAATCAATTATTAATTAATCAATTTATGAAATTAATTAATCAATTAGAACAATTTTGTGTAAAAAAAATAAATAAAACACAATGTTACCTTTCAAAACACCAAAAGACTCAAAAATATAGAAGGGGTGATTTGAACCCCTAAATGTGAACGTTTGCTCAAATTTTTTTTTCTTTTATAGTCTGGGATCCTCTTTTCACCTGCAAAGTAACATAAAAATCGGCGCCGGACACCAACCTAACCCCCCTTGTAAGCCTGTCCAAGCAGACACTCTCTTTGTTTTCTTCAGAAATTGGATGATCGAATACAATTTTTTTTTAAATCTTAAGCAATTCTGAAAATGGGGTAGTTGCATACTTAAAAATATTTTTTTCCTTTTTGAAATTAAAGAAGCACTAAAACTGATTGCAATTACACCAGAGACTCGATAGATGAACAATCTCGGGGGTTGCCTGAAAATGGCCTTGTTCATATAACGCGTACAGCGAAAAGTAAGCAGTCAGGGCCGCCTGAACCGTTTCCATAATATTGCGCAATACACTTGACTGAGTAGTATAGTGCATGCGTCCCTTCAGAGGCGGAGTCGCAACCGTCTCTTGCCCTGCCCCCTGAGAAACTGTGTGGAACAGCAATTCTAGGAATTCATATGACGCGTTCGATCGCGCTTTCAAATAGCGAGTCTCTGGTGTACTTGAAAAAAGTTGTTTCAAATAAGTTGAATTATTTTATTTTCAAAAAATATCTTTTTGTAATATTTCACGGGAAAATGAAGAATTGCATTTCATGAAGCACTTCACGAAAGAATAAATGGTTAATAAAGTTAATAAAAATAAAAAGTTACTAAATTTTAATTTAAAAAATATTAAAATGATTTGTGATAGGAACTAAAAAATGCGACCAATTTTAAATTATTATAAAATTATTCTTACCTTAAAAATCGTTGTTTTAATTTATAAGGGGACGATAGAATCAACATCATTACTGCTGTCGTCGCCATTTTCTCTTTGGCAGGCTGACTCCAGATGTTTATTTAAATATGATTTGAGTGCAAAGGATTTTCCACATTTAGAGCACTCGTAATTTTTATCAGCCGAATGCGTTTGCATATGAGCTCTCAGATTCGACCTATCTGCAAAAGCTTTCCCGCAGTGTGCACAACCATAAGGTTTTTCCCCTGTATGGCTTCGTAAATGACCTTGAAGTAGCCAAGGTCTGGAGAACATTTTCCCACAAATTCCACAACTGTGGGTCAATTTGTGGGTCAATACGTGCATTGCTAGTGCTGGCATGCTGACGTAAGCCTTCCCACAGTAGACACACTTTTTGGCTGATTGAGAGTCTATACTTCGATGCGTCTGTTTGTGTCGTGATAAGTTTGATGAGGTGGCGTATTGTTTACCTGTAAAAAAAAAATTTAGTTAAAATGATTTATTTAAGTCTAATTTTCTAATATTTAGTTAATCCCTTACAGCACCGGTATGTTGGGGGATATCCAAATTAGACTTCCGCCGGGAAGTACACGAAAAAAATTTATCCGTGAAAAAGTCACGAACTTGTAGCTAAGTCTCGGATACGAGATAAAAAAATGAATCATTACATCCTTATTTCTATGAGAAATATATGGATAAATTTCGAAGTTTCTTACAAACAGTTCCTGGAAATTTGAGACCGAAATATAAAGAGAAAAAATTTTATTTGTGCGATTTAATTTATATTAATTTATAAATTCGCAACTCAGAAGATTCGAACCCTCAAAAGACTGCGACTCACCAGTTTCTAAACATAAACGAGGAGCTCGAAGCACACATACGTGCGCACACAAGCACCGCGCGTCTGGGCGAGCATGTGTGCGGGCCACGTACGGGCGAACCTACTTTCTAGTTCCCAGATTTGTCGGGCAAGCTCGTGAGTGCTCTGAGAATCTTTTCTTAATCACTCGTAATATGTTTGTAATTATTCACGTAAAAAAAAGTGATGAACCGTTTTAGAATTTTCACATCGAGTTCGTCAATCTTTCTCAAAGTTCGCAGATTATTTACGAAAAAACATAAATATCCAATGAATTTTTCTCATATCCGAGACCTAGCTACTAGTTCGTGACTTTTTTACGGATAAATTTTTTCCGTGTACGTGTCGAACCAGTTAGCGCGTGAACTATTAAAAAATAGTGTTGACTTTGAAAAGTGATAGCGCCGTCCAGAATAAAGATAAACTTAAAAAAACTTGTGAAACGCTTATTAAATTTTGCGTTAAATGAGCCCTAGTTGAATGTATTTGGCCTTCTAAGTATTGACTTATCACTTGAGAAAGACAAAACATTCTGATGTTGAGGGAATTTCGTACTTCAAGTTCAGTCACTAGAAGAATCTAGGAAAATAATTAAAAAATTTGATATTTTGCAAAAGTCATCCTTAGGATTGTGGATTTCATCTGAGTGGACAAACTTGAAAAAAGCTTTATTCTCGACACTGCCTCGACGTGTTCTTCGACCAGCACTGCCGTGATTTGGAAAAACATCGTTGACAGCAAAAAATCGAAAAATGAGTTTTTTATGTCGTTGGAATCGTGAAAGAAAGACACATCGGATTATCAAAATAATTTAAAAAAAATACAGCACGCAAAAATTCGAGAAAACGCCGTAACGGACAGTTACTGACTTTACTAAAATATCGGACTATCTCGAGGCTTCGTGATTTCGGAGAGGTCCGTATGTACTTACGGCGTTCTCCGGAATTATCCAGCCCCGAGAAAGAAGGTTTGAATTTCGAGAAATACCGTAACTGCATTTATTATAAGTTGCGAAACGCAAAATTATTATTGAAAGACTGTATTTTTATAATTAACAACGATATTAAAGTAACAAGAAGTTATATTGTTGAAAAATGAAATGGGTACAAAATAATGTTTTAAAATCATTTCAGTTGTTCAAAGTGGAATAAGTTGGAAATTTTCAAAAGAAATTAATAAAATTGTATTAATGACCAACATCGGTGTTCCTGATCTAATTATCTCTGTGAAGAGGATCTCGCTTGAAAATTTGTTGAATTTATTATTTAAATTTATGTAAAACTTAGTAATTTATTTCAGACTTAACATTTACAAAATCGATTTTTTAATATTTTATTCGTTTGTTAAAATCTCTTTGATTATAATTCAAGTATGTTTCGAATGTTTTGATTTTGAGTCAATAATTTCGAGTTTTGCTGATAATTAATACATTCGGAATTTATGGATACCAATCAATTATCAAAATATATAAATGCGAAAATCTGTATGTTTGTCCTCTTATAACTTCAGAACAGCTGCCCGAAAAGTCGTGAAAATTTGTACAGGAATAGATCATGTCCCTGCGTAGGATATAGGCATGTTCTTATTAGCGAACTCATTGTCGATTTTGTCCCCGCCCCTACAACTTCCAACTTACACGCGGGCTGAACCGCGGGCTTAGGCTAGTTTAATAAATAAACATGAATTAATTCGGCTAGAATTTCGTATTATTCGTTATTCATGAAATTTGATAACAGTTATAACATTCTTATCTATATTTTCGGTTTAAAAAAAACGTTAGACTTCCAATTTATTGAAATTTATAACATTAATATCTACTTGGCTGATTTTAAGATCACTTCAAGAAACATAACAGAATTATTGATATTTATAATAATATTATTAATAATAATGATATTGGAGGGTTTTCAATTGCAAATATTAAAAATGGTACACATTTAAATTGTCGATCTTTAAAATTGAATATTTTTAATAAAAATTCTGCAATTATGCAGATTAACATTTAACATTATCAGTAAATCAGTAGATCAAAAGCTAACATTTTCGTATATATTAACATATAAAATTTGATCTTCAAAATAGTCACACTTTAAGAATTTTTATTTATACATCTTTCAAAATTAAAGAGTTTTAAATTGCAAATCGTAAAAATTGAAGAATTTTCTATTGTAAGTATTCACAATTGAACGTTTTCAATAAAGATGTTTTAAATTACATACCTTTAAAATATAATTTTTGAAAATTAAATAATTTGTAATTCCAAAATTTTAAAAGTAGAGACATTTAAACTGTAAATCGTTAAGATTGAAGAAAATTAATATTTATATCGAATATTAATATCAAGAAATCTTAAAAACTGTAGAACTTTGAATTGTAAATATTTAAAATTTAGAATTTAAAAATTGTGCCAGTTTCAAGTTTTACAGTTAAAAATGCTGCCATTTTAATGACTTACATTTCAAATTTCATCAATTTGGAAGATTTCGAATTGAATACTCTTGACTTTTGATCTTCAAAATCATCACAATTTAAGAATCGTTATTTATACATCTTTCAAAATTAAAGAGTTTTCAATTGTAAATCTTCAAAATTGAAGAGTTTTAATTTGCGAATCGTAAAAACTGAAGAATTTTCCATTGTGAGTTTTCAAAATTGAACTATTCCAATAAAAATGTTCCAAATTGCATATCATTAAAATATAATCCTTGAAAATGGAATAATTTGTGATTCCATATATTCAAAATTCAAGAATTGTCAATTGTTAGTTCAAAATGGTAGAACTTTGAATTGCAGATCTTTTTAAATTAAAGAGTTCAATTTTGAAAATTTACAATTCAAAATTCAAAAATTATTAATAATAATATCAATAGGCTGTGTCTAGTCGTTCCGAAAAATGTGGGTGTTGGAAAAGGGTACGGTACAATCCGCGATACACGCGAACAAAGATTCAGTTTTTGTCGATTTTCTCGGCTTGGTTCATTTTGCAGTTAGCGGTGTTCTTCCAAATCACGCTCTCACAAATTAATGAATATCGCATGAACCCGTACAGACTTTTTTAAGTTTGACGACTCAAATGAAATCCACAATCCTGCGAATGACTTTTGGCAAATATCCTATTTTTGAATTAATTTTCCTAGATTCTTCCAGTGGTTGAAGTTGAAGTACGAAATTCCGTCAAAATCAGAATTTTTTATTGTCTTTCTCACGTGATAAGTCAATACCTAGAAGGCCAAATACATTGAACTAGGGCTAACTCCGGCACAATTTAATAAGATTTCCAATCATTTAAAAAAAGTTTATCTTAATTATGGACGCGCTAACTGGTCCGATACCTTCTGGCGGTGAAATCGGTGAATAATTGATGGATATCACAATACGAAAATATCGATATCTCGGAGATATCCATACGATATCCCAGGATGTTTTATTGGCCGTAAATATCCCTGAAACATCCCGAAAACATGCCAGAATCTTGTATATATATATCCCAGTGATATAGAAATTTCCAGCAGATATCCACAGGATATCTCGGCATAAAATATAATATCTTGTGCTGAACGGGATTAATTATCGAGCAGGAGTTGATCACTCGACTTTTGAATGTACCCCAGATTTTAAAGATTTCGAAGATTTCACGAATTGTTTTACATCAGATTTCAAAAGCGACCAACCCCTTATTAATTATTAGTTAAGGCCATGTGAGCGTAACCTCAATTTTTTTTTATATTTCTTTCAAAATCAACTTACGTTCACACGAAACGCGATATCGAGTTGAAAATTTGGGAAACTGAATATGAAGCACTAAAAAACGCGGGTCTGGTCCTAAATTTTTATAATTATATGAAAAAAGCAAAAAAATTTTGTTATAAAAAAAAGTGTTCTTATACTTATAAAAATTTAGGACCAGACCCGCGTTTTTTAGTGCTTCATATTC